>JALPQI010012558.1:0-34892 GCA_025490895.1 Thaumatotibia leucotreta | reverse complement strand
AATTCGATTGCATACCTCTTAATAATAAGCTTAGTTACAAAGTACCTAACCGCAGTAGACAGCGAGAGGCGCGCCCGCACCGACTATTTGTGACTGGCCGCTGCCGCACCAATGCCGGTGAGCGCGCTCCTCTGCGCAGGATCGTAGACACTTATAATACACAATTTAATCAGTTGGACATATTTGGCTGCAGTGTTGGTGTATACAAAAAACTTGTAACTGAATTGTTACGAGACACTAACTAATATTCCTGTATTCAAATACCTAGGGACTAATTTATACTTGCTGTAAAATTTATATCACATATAGATTAGTTCTTCCTATTATTATTATTTTTTTTTTTTTACTTTCCCTGTTTTATGTACTTACATGTTTCCACTCCGAATGTTCTGATATCATATCGATAACATATTCTTAGAGTTCTGATAACATATTCTTACTTTTAACTGTTTTGTAGTGACTGTTTGTTTACCTAAATAACAAAAAAAATAAAAAATATTTGGATATCTTGGTAGACGTAGTTGATTGATACCCACGGAGAACGCGTAAATGTTGCCATCCGAAGTCACAGCGGTTGAAACGCTCAAAGAAATGCCCTTGACGTGGTTCCTGAGTGGCCTTGGGATCAAATTGGTTTCGTGTACCAGTGTTAAGGTTTACCTAGGTAGGTAAAGTCCTTTTCAAATACGAAGGCCCGATTCCACTTAACAAAGACATTAGGCGTCAGCAATAGGATCAGTGATAACAAAAGAAACCTGGCCAGGGCCGTTTGTGGCGTGATATTTTATGCATACATCGGTATGGTGACGGCAGTAAGAATACATTTGTCACCACCCCAACTCCTCCTGCGGGTGTCGTAAGAGTCGACTAAGGGATTGAAGTGTCATTTACAATTATGATAAAAGATTATGGGCAGCAGCGTCATCATAGTGGACACATTACTGCGATCGCCAATCCGCTTGCCCAGCGTGGCGATTATGGGCATTTACCTCCTATAATGCGTCTATATAATAGGAGAAGCCATAGTTAATAGGAGAGGCCTACGTCCAGCAGTAGACTCTCATAGGCTGATGATGTGATGTGACATCGGTGTACCACACGTGCCAATTTGTAGTGGACCAATTAAATGACAAAAGTTTCGAGTGGCATCGGGCCTTCGTATTTGAAATGGACTATACCTACATACCTACATACATACATTCGGTAAATCTACAGTGTGCTCACCATGAGATGCCGCCGCGTTATAAGCGCTGACTTATTTTCTATTCATCCCGCCCGTACTCGCGTTTTGGTGAGTGCAAGGATAGAAGTAAGTCCTCGTTAATGTCACGGCAGGAGCTCATGGTACATCTATACTGTTGTTACAGTACGGCTGCAGCCACAGTCACTACAGCTGTGTTGCGTCACAGCACATGTCATGCTGCTAATGTGTGTGGCACATGATGGTGCATCAAGTTAGGGTTACCTTGAAGCTTTTGATATGGCACGAGCTTAGCGAATTGCTAATACTAAAAGTGACACGATATGATATACACCTCCTGCCTTCATGACGACTGCCTCCTGCGACATAATACATATCATATTTTTGCGCTCTTTGGGTATAAAACCCAAGCCACGCAGGCGCGGATCCAGGACTTCGTTGAGGGGGGGGGGGGGTCACTGCCCTATGATATGATAGTATTTTAAGTTTAAAACAGCACCTAGGCATACATAAGTCCAGTGTTAGGGGGGGGGGGGGGGGGGGGGGGCAAGTGCCCCATTGCCCCCCCCCCTGCATGCATGTACAGCACCATCATCTGCCTGCAAGCACGGCACGTCATGCCCGAAACGTCATAATATTAAACGTAAGTTTACGCGACGTATGTCTAAGCACTGATCAGTAGCGAGGACACTATGAAAAGTTCTCGGCTATTGACGGAATAGAACCTTTCTCCTTCTTTTTCAGCCTTTCTTCGTCCACTGCAGCACATAGGCCTCCATTGCACGCCATTCTCTACGATCTTCTGCCGTTCTCATCCACATTTTCCCTGCTATTTTACAGGCAAGCCGGATACCGGATAGAACCTTTATCACAATATAAATCACCAGCCCCTGCCGTAGCACTGTCGTCAGGGATTTTATGTCTATCTGTGGACGTACTGTCCGTAAACATATTAAGTTAAATTTCGCCAAAACAACCCGACGTTACCTAATTTATATTTAAAATACTTGTCCAAAACTATGCTTAATTTGTAAATTAATTCTCGTTGTAAAATTAAATTTCTCCGTTTTACGTGTGCAAACAGTGCAAAGCGGGAAATATGTATTTTAATATTCCCCATGTATG
This sequence comes from Thaumatotibia leucotreta, assembly GCA_025490895.1. Lineage (NCBI taxonomy): Eukaryota > Metazoa > Arthropoda > Insecta > Lepidoptera > Tortricidae > Thaumatotibia > Thaumatotibia leucotreta. Next base: position 32,566 of record JALPQI010012558.1, on the reverse strand, counting down.
GCGCAGTCTGTTTTATTGCTACGGAACTCACGGCTTCGCGAGATAAAGAGCGACTCGCAGTCTCGTAAACTAGTTGCTACCAGTGGATCGGTTCTTGCATATTACTTTCTCTCGTTTTCTCAACCAAATGTAGGTACTCACACAATTTTCTTATGATAGAGAACATTCTACAAGATAAACAGTGGTACTAGATGGCCGTAACATCAATCTTTCCATCGAAAATAAAGTACCGACCTACCTATCAGATACCCTGTCCTTAATTACAGGTTATGTGTTGTTAAAATCTGAAACTGTCCGACAATACTTTAAAATAATATAGGAAAATACTGTCTTCGATTCTGCCATGCAATACCTCTTAATCTTAACTACCATGCAGTCCTTTGATGTTGTGACTGCACGTGATAATTTCAATCATAGGTACCTATTGCACATACCTCTACCAATCATCCTTACTTTAAGTTCCAACGTCTTCGTAGCTTAGTTTCCGTACACCTAGGTTGCACCAATCTGCATCGATATTTGGGCACAGAATGCACCAAAATCATAGGTAGTGGACCAAATAGTGAATCCACTGTAACTCAACTGCGACAAGGAAACGTTGGATCTAGAATCTCCGCTGGCCGCGGACGATAGCGCATCGCTCGTAAACCTGAGAGACGCTGCGAGCTGTATTCTGATTAGCGGCACGAGGTGGTGAACCAGTGTTGCTTGACCTTCAGATGACCTCTGGATACAACTATCTAAAAAGAGAGCACATTTACCTGGATGTCTGAGTTTTCTAGTGATTTGTATTAGAACATTGAATGTGGGTGCCAAATGAAACAACAATATCTGTGTCCTTAAATTATCAGCTGGCCGCTCGAAGAAACGCTTAGTGTAATTTACTTTATCTCCATCCCACTCCTATTTACATATAAAGCGCGAGCGAGAGCGATAAAAATTACGAAGTCAGTTATCTCACCGGCAACAGCTGCAACTCATGGTAAGTAAAGTAGTCCTAATTTTTTTTCTTTAATGCTTCACAGATGCGAGCGCATGATGTTTGTTTCGAAAAACGAGGCGAAGAACTGACGATCTGTGCCGTTGGTTAAAAAAGGCCATAGTATTTTTTGAATGAATTGATTCAACTTTCAAGAATAGTAAATCCTAACTCAGGATTTACCTCTTTCAAGTCGCATACCTAGAGGTATTAAATCTTCGCCCTGTACCTACCTACACAATGAGGAGTATCTGCTTACGATATTGATCAAGCATTTATCTTGAAAGCAGTTTTCCCACATTCCACCAGGAACTCAAAGTTAAGTCCTCAAGCTCTACCAAATCTTAGAGAGATACGAGATCGGGGTTGCACTTAAACTGGTCCATCTGAAAGAACACCACATGATGAGAATAATATTTAAGTGCCGAGTCGCCACGCAAATGACTCCAGCCCGCAAGACCCTTACTGAGCTAAGCGTCAGCTACTATGTCCTATTCATTGTTCTAGGAATTACAGTGCAGCGGGCATTTTTGTCAACGTTTTATGCTTCTCAACAAAGAGGATAGACTAAGTCCCTAACATTCTTAACACGGGCCGTTTTGCAATTTGTATTTTAGGAATCTAAGAATTTATCCGATTGTATTACCGCTAGATTACAATTTGACGTTGAACTTAAATAACTGTCTCATTGTTTATTATATTCGAAAGTTTAGGTTTAGTCTCGTAGGTATAATGCTCTATGATAATAAAATAAATAAGTATACCCCTTATTCATTAATGCACATCATCTCGCGATTGGTTAATAGGTACGTGTTTTAGGGTGCGGCTCCACTGACGCGGAGCGGAGCGGAGCTGTGGAAGCTCGGCCAATGAGAACGCATCACAGTGATTCGAATTCGAAGAATGTAATTGGTCAATTTTGCACAGCTCGTCAGTGGAGCCGCACTGTTATTCTGGACCTGGAGTTATCCAAATAGCCCGCCCAAAGAGGGCGATCGCCAATCCGCTTGCCCAGCGTGGCGATTATAGCCATTTACCTCCTAACGCTTCTGCGTGTAGTTAATAGGAGAGGCCTACGTCCAGTAGTGGACTGATATACGCTGATTATGTAATGTGATATGAAATATAGGTTATGGTCGTGCATCTTATTACATATATCAGTAATACTTATGGATTTCTCTTCCCCATGAGTGGGTATGGTTCTTTGCTGTTACCACAGAATTAGATTTGGATAGAAGAAACAAGTTCATTCATTTGTATGGCGGCCGAGCGTGTCAGATTTTGTACTGAAGTTGTTACTTGCCTATGATTTTAAATATGTCTCAGGCCCTTGAGTATTCATATTTTTTTGTGTTGTTGCAATTAATATTACTTAAAGAGGCATCATTAATGTTTTTGTTCACTTAAACTTACAAAATTTGACGCCCGAAAGCTACAAGCTGCGATTAAAGACGGACAACTCAGTAGATTTTACTGAGTTAATTTGACACGCTAAGTAGATACGTTTGCTTGATCTATGGTTATGACATCTGTGGCTGTTACTTAAACAACAAAGAATGAAAGAAGTCTATAATGCCGGCGTCAAAATTGTTCAACTTCACAGTTGATAATTACATGTTAACAACTTCTAAGACATCTGGAAGTAACGTTTCACACAATGATATCATCAATGTTAGCACTTGTTAATGACCATGCTAGTATGAGTAGTATGCACGTTCATATTCCGTACGATGATCGTGAACGAAAGTATGCGATTGCTCATTTAGATCTGACTCAATGAAAGTTAACTTTCGCGTAGACTTTACTTAATTTGTCGAATAGAACCGCTTTCTTCTTGTATATCTTCAACTGGCGATTACGTCGTCTAAGTAACTGTAGGACTAAGTGGATTTGTTTGTGTTTTGTTGATTACTACTACCTTCTGTGTTAGATACAAATGGAAATTCTAAATATTAGATACATAGGTAGTACTTCAATATCTTAGCATGCAATTGAGTTTATAATATTATAGTGCTATGTATATTGCGAAATAAAAAAATAAACTATACAATTTATGTACACACATCATCCAACTAACCTAACCTATATTATATACCTAAGTATCTAAGATTGCGCTGTATGCGTTGTGCGAGGAAGTCGGTATTTAGTTAGTTATGTCAATAAATCTTAATCTTAATCCAAATTCGTATTTAAATCTTTTAATGGGGGAAATTTAAATAGTACAAAGTGAATTAAGAATCTTCATGCTAGAAATCTATGTACGTGAAAACTAAGTGAAAACGCAGCGTACATATATATGATTACTTCGTGAAATTGGGTAGACGTCATCGGCTGTAATATGCAGTCTTGTTGTCAAAACCGTAATTCTTAAGCCATTGAGCTCCCCCACTTTCAGGTTATCACATATTCGCATCATCTGCTCAAAGTTCTCAACACTGTTCTCAACTTATCAGGTAGGTAACGTAAACTGATTGATAACATAACAATAATAGGATACGAACACCCCAACACCCGAGTGCAGAAATTTCGTAACGAATTCCTCTGTTCACATTTTCCCCGGCGACACGAGAATAAGATCCTAACCTAGATTTGACCTCGCTCTAAATTAATTAGCTAAATATGAAACACATGAAACAAAGCTTCACATAATTAAATAATAAAGCTGATTAGTTGATTACTATAACTATGTATGTGCTTAAACTTCGGCCAAACCATTGCGAATGTCATATTACATTGTGTGGTAAAAGGCTCTCCTCCTTGCGTCGCTGTCCTGATTACTGAGGGTCGTGATTCCCCCGTATCACCTTCTCTCTGACAATTTTCTCCAATTTGCTCCAATCTTTGTTTCTGTGTAAGGAATCGTGGAATTTCATGTTCAGAGTTAACATAATCTTTTCCGACCATCTTGGGGCTGCGTCGTCTAAGCCGCCTGAAGTTCACCTTGTGCGTCACCATCAACTGTTCTAGGTTGTGACTAGAGCATGCAATCCAGGGATTCATTTGTATGCAATTTTATATTATAAAATTCCGCAAGCCCTAGTTGTGACCCTTTTTACGGGAAATGTGGCGGAATTCTTAAATCATAAATCAAATAAAGATTTTATGATTTATGATTTAAGAATCCCAGTACACTTCGTAGGCACATGGAAAGTCAATTGTTTTTATTTAAAGCTCCTTCACAATTCACGCGTTGGTGCGGAAGGCAGTCCAGGCAATTTGTGACATTTTCCCCTAGCACCATAAGTCAATAATCTTATTGACTTATGGTGGTGGTGTATGAAAGCCGATAGGGATCTCCCTATCGGCTTTCATTAGGGTCCATGTTTCGGCCTCTTAGCTAAATATGAAGAAAAATAACTATACATAACTAGCTAAAATCACTTTACTAGCATGAGATATTTGCGCCAGCGTTCTATAGTTGTCGCAGTTGTATCCCTTTCGGAAGGTACTGTGCAGCAAATGTCATCTTTCTCAAATTTGTTTCTCAATCTGCTTCTTTTGCCGCATACATTATGAATCCGGGCAGCCGTGTGGTGCCGGCAGTAAGAATACATTTGTCACCACCCCAATTCCTCCTGCGGGTGTCGTAAGAGTCGATTAAGGGATTGAAGTGTCATTTACAATTATGATAAAAGATTGATGATGGGCAGCAGCGTCATCATAGTGGACACATTACTGCGATCGCCAATCCGCTTGCCCAGCGTGGCGATTATGGGCATTTACCTCCTAAGGCGTCTATACGCATAGTTAATAAGAGAGGCCTACGTCCAGCAGTGTACTCTCATAGGCTGATGATGTGATGTGATGTGATTATGAATCCTCCTGTTTTTAAAGCGTCCGCATGCGGCATCTTTGGCGATGCAGGTGCTCATTGGCCACTGCCAACAAGCGACCATGATGTCTTAAATGCGATTTAGTTTTGGTTCAGCTGTCACTTTTTCATAGTTATTTTATGGAACTGACATAAGACGCGATTCAGATTGGGTCCTAAACTGAATCGCATTAGTAGATCGTGGCAGCCCCCTAGACCGCTTTTCAAAGATGCTTAATAATATTGTGAACTTGTACAATGTTAATTATTTTTGTTTAATATTATGATTCTTTATTTATTTCTCTTTTTTATAAAAATGTCTATTATAATCTTTTTTTTTATGTAATAAATTCTTTAATGCATGTTATTTTAATAAGATGTATTATTATACTGTTTTGAAAAAAGTAAGTCCACCTGAGTTTCTTACTGGTTCTTCTCAGGAACGGTGTAGGGTTTGAACCAGTAGTAGATTTTTTTTCTCTCTCTTGATAATGTCAGACGATTCGAAAATGCTTATTAATAAGCTTACTTGAATAAATAATAGTTTGACTTTGACTTTGACAACCGTCGTTTCAAAAACACGCATTTGCGAAGCTTTATACCACTTATCATAAATCCTGAGCTACTTAGTAAAACGCATGTCACAACAGTAAATCTGTTGTCCCCAAATACTTGAGCATCAAAACATAAGATAAAACATCCGGGCATTGTGAGTCCCATGTCGCATAGGGCGGTCCGAACGGTCCAAACGAGATAATTTCACCTGACCTCTGCGGTTCAATGACTGCGAGCTGCATAGACATATGCATGTCTATCTCGGTGGCCGTGCAAGTTTCGAGCGGGCGGCGATTATTATCAGCTTGTAGACCGGCAGGTCTGCCCTGCTAAGCGAAATAGCGATATCTCAAAAATTGAAGTAGGCATTTGGAAATGGAATCGTCAGATATAAAATTTAAGGTGCATGTTTGCATTAAATTTTATTTTTAGATATCGCTATTATGCCTAGCAGGGCATAGGTCTATTCAACATGCCAGTCTGCAATTGTATACGATAGGCGATAAGTAATAAATGTATGAGAATGGCAAATCCGTAAGAAAAGTCACGTGACTATTTCCATACATCATGAGCACTGCGACTACGTAAATGCCGTCATGCCTGCTTGAATAAATCTACAACACAAAACATACAGCACTTGTCAGCTACTTACGATAAGTCGTTTGGAAACGACCTGCATTCAGCGTCTCTTGGCAACGTTCTAATGGCCGTATATCAATTTCGTGTGGACGTCCTACGCAGCGTTTACCAAACCACGTCGAGTGTGTGAACTCAGGATTTACCTTCAAGTCGCATACCTAGAGGTATAAAATCTTCGTTCACCTACACTACCACCTAGACAATAAGGAGTATCTGCTTACGATATTGATGAGGCATTTATCTTGATAGCAGTTTTCCCACATTACACCAGGAACTTAAGTTTTATCCTCATGCTCTACCAATTCTCAGAGAGATACGAGATCAGGGTCGCACTTAAACAGGTCCATCTGAAAGAACACCAAATGATGAGAATAATATTTAAGTGCCGACACGCTCCACTTCTTTGGACGTGTGTACATTCCATATGCGAGTGTTTGAATGCACTCTGAACTTTTGTTTCAGGTCAGGGCTGTATTCTAAAGGGCTGTTGAAATTCAAAACGCAATTGCTGGATCAATCAACCTTGAATCAACCTTGATTGATCCAGCATAGTTAGACAGTCAGGTATGATAGTAAATTTTGATATTGCTAATATTACACTGTCCCATCGAAAAAGCTACTTTCGCCATGATAATAATGATTTTAGATCTTCGATAATATGGAATGCTACTTAAGCTACTGTATAATATATAAGTGGACATGACCGTGAACATTTATATAAATTAAAGACAGAAAGATAGCGCAAAAAGCTTGTGTCTTAAGCCACCGCTGGCCAGCCACCTAGCGTCCGTAGAGCCTACTGCGTATAAAGTGCTGGATGTAAAAAGGAGACGTAGAAACAAGGAGGAAATTTATATGCGCGTGGGCGTGATGCTCGCATTGTTTGGAGCAACTAGCCGTCGATATTCTGCTGTGTCCAATGTTTGTTTAGTTGTATAGGTACACTCAACAAATCGGAACCCTAGGTTACTCTAGAACCACAGTGACAGATAGTAAGAGAATTCTAACAATGTCCTTTATAGCGGTACTCCGACATGATTTTCGAGTGGTTTAAGGCTCCAATTGTATGTATGTATTTCTATTGTTTGGAGAAAATGATAAAGTACTTATTCCAATTGAATGACGAATTCGCAAATGAGACCGAGAAAAACTGCTTGACCTGACCGAACCGGCTTCGTGAAACATTGATACAAACATGTTAAGGTGCGTTCAAACTAAACGAGCATTCGATGTTCTAACCACCCACTCTACGAAATTCGATCGATATACAAAACGTGATTGATTGATTTCGTAGAACGGGCACTAGAACAGCGAATGCTCTTTTGGTTTTAACGCACCTTTAGGTGTTTTTAGATCGATTTTTGTGAAATTTGGTAATCCGTTTAATTATTAAAGTATTTTTTCACCACACTGCTCGTAAACACGCTGTTTGGCCTTCAATTTCAGAGCGCAAAACTGTGTTTTAATCTCTAGAGGTTAAAGTAATTTTTTTTTAATCTTCTGGGTAGACTAAAGCAATAACTTATACGGCCTGAGAGTGCAATAAGCTTTTTGACGTTTGAACTAGACAGTACGTTCGAAAACTCAATAGTTTCAAACAGATTCATACACATGAAACTTTCATAATATTATATTCAACATGCTAAAATCCAAATTAAATACCACATTTTGTTGTAAAAGAATTTTGATTAAAAGTTCTAAAAATACGACAAATAAAAACAATAGGAAAATAAAAGTGTTGACATTATGCAAATTTCAGAACGCATCCGAATATTTTTTCTTTTAAAATCTAAACGAGTTCGGTCGTGTTTTGTTTTCTTTCACTCTTAATTTTCAAGTTTTCGGGTAATTGCGAGATGCGAAAGTAGGATAATTCCGAAAATCCCAGAAAAGTCGCCAATAACTACATGAGTCTCATTTTGGAATTATCCTGATTTTTTCAGCATTGCCACGTCAAGATAAATATTTGAGGTTATTGTTTTATTATTTGTTGATTTGTTTATTTTTTGGAAGTTGAGGATTTGCAAATAAATGCCTTCTAATTTGTTATGTTTGAGTTTTATTTCGCATGTTTCCTCGCTTTAGTGTGGTGAAAAATGTTGTGTTTCACTCGGCAGCAAAGCTTGTTCAACTCTCGTGCCTTAAAACCCTCGCATCGCTCAAGATTCCATTTTATGAACCATTCGCTGCGCTCGTGGTTCAAATTCTGGAATATTTCGCTTGCTCGGGTTTCAATATTTGCACGAGAGTTAAACAATCACTTTGCTCCCTAGTAAAACAAATAACTATTGTCAAATTGCCAACATAATTCCAAATTGACATAATGGAGAGTTGGAAAACGGGATTATACACATAAGCTTTACTTACATTATAGTAACATACTTAAGGATCTATTTTCGTGAAGGCTTGGTGGTCGTTAATCCAGGTTATCCCTGTACTTATTTTAACAATTATCTGTTACTTACAAGTTTCTGTACCAGATCCGGAAGTCTTTTCGGGCGTAGAGATGGACGGATGGAAATAGGTGTTGAAATTTTATAAACATGAACTGTCATGATAGGATAATTTTATGTTTTTACGCATTATTGTATTTTTACACAAAACAAAATAGTATGGATCTTAAAAGGCAGAGTTAGCTTCGAATAATATGGCTCAACTCGTTCAATGACTCGGCGGTGCCGACAACTCGCTATCGGTCCGAGATCTGTCCACATACCCGTGTATGTCGCAGGAGGAGGTAAACTATGACAATGATATTTTGGTATGACTCCATTAAAATTCCTGTTAATCGTTGATATGTTTCACGTATGTTTTTGATCAAGCCACTAAACCTGAGTCGTTGGTATTTTTTCTTTAGTACCTAAATAATATTATTTGTTGCCTAATATTTAGAATATTTTACGCCCAATATTTGTCTGTGTTTTATTTATATTTTCCTAGTTTATGGCACAGTATTAAATAGCTTCGGTGTAAATTACATTATTTTCCTTACTACTTATTGCTATTCTAGTAGCTCAACATGCGAAAGAAATAATGAAAGGATAGGAAAACCATTACCTGGCGTATGTCAGTTATACATGGGACGAGAAGAAGAGAAAAACTTATTCAAATCCTGAACTTCTTTCATCATCATCATCATATCAGCCAAAAATCTTCCACAGCTGAACATAGACGGGATTTCTTCTTCTTTATTACCTAGATTTTTGTTACGATTTCCTTGAATTTCACTAACATATACTATAAGTAGTCATTGTGTTATCTTACATTACATTTCTGATGTATGTTTATAATTTAAGTTTGGAAAATATTAAGATAGATTGAAAGATATGGACGATTGTATTGCGTAATGTGAAAAAATGGTTGAAAGACTATGTCATTTCCAGTCCACAAACTTCCGCTGATCTTGAGGTTTCCTGGTCTGAAAAGTCTAACTAAGTAATGATGAGTACTAGTTAAGTTGATTCTAAAACTTCGTCAAAAATTGTTGGTGGTAAACACATCTCTATAGAAGTCGCAGTTAATCGGCGTACACTCTGGCCGCCTCGGCAAGTCGATAAACGCTTCTGTTCCGACTTGCTTAAACAAGCCCGGCCCACCATAGAGCTATTCCATAGACAAAGGCAGTGAACTACGTTTTATATTTAACGCACAAGAATCTTGGGAGCCAGATTCTGAATTACGATTTTGAAATAAGTGGGGACAGTTCTTGGAATCCAATCACTCAGATTAGATTTTTGAATTTGCAGGAATCTTATTTTCTGAAGTAATTAAATCAAGAAATTTCATTGTCAATGTTCAATCAGTGTAAGTTTTATGTGATAAATTTTAATATTGGCCCTTGGCATTTTATTTCTAAGTCCCTTATTGATCAAAACCACTTTGTGTTGACAGGATCACAGGGTTCCTCAACTTCCTCAAGCTTTTTTCTTCGCTTCTGATATAAAACTACAATATGTTTTGATTTATGTACCTTATTGTCACCAGTGAAGTTAATTGCTTTCATTGAATGTCGCGCCAGTTTTACTGAGCCTCATCATTTTCGATCCATTATCACGCTTGCTACGTCACTTCCACTTGATAATATTATGACTACATTTCGATCCGTCTTCTTGCAGGGGCAACGAAACGAAAGATATATAGCATACTCGCTAGACCGCCTGGTCTAGGCAGTAGATTTGCCCTCCTGACTATTTTGCGGATCCTATAAATCCCATGCGTTCTGAATTCATGTATGTAGATTTTCTAAGGCTCGTGTTGGCTACTATATCTCTAGGTGGAGAGAAGGCGATCAAGTATTTTGCTAAGTGTTAGTAGCTTCAAAAATGTAGAGTAAGAATAAGGTATAATTTTGTAAGACTACTCAATAAAAAAGTAATTGGAAACTTAGTGAACTTGGTAGACTCAAAATGTACCAATACCAATAATCTCGAGTTTTATTTCACTTACAGTACCTTTATTCACTTTATTGATGTTTCGTCTTACAAAAATCAATTTTACTGCCAATTACCTAATGGCCAAAAGTAATTATCGAAATATTGCGCGTTCCATACCATGCAACGATGGAGTGGATCAAAATAAAAAGGGATATGCCGACCAAAAATGCACATAAAAATAAACGGCAAAGGTTTTACGGAGTGAAATCTACGTGGAAATATCAACGCCGCTGCGCTTGATGACGAGTAGGCAGGCATGCGCTGGCTCATATCGATATCGATAGAATTTTCTTCTTTTAATACTTCACACGGTACACTCAATTAAGGCTTGTGTTATCAAACGTCATTAGAATTAAAAAAAACAAATACGGCTGACTTTCCATAGCATTTGACGTCATTCACACATATCATGAAACACGTTCACAGATAATTCTATTTTTATGTTAATACTAATAAATATCAATAATTTTAACTAAAAATGTATGTGAACTCATGGTTTGGTTTAAAGTTCGTAATAAAACCAAGATTGTGTTCTAAAAGTGCGTGATTATGAAAAAATGCTAGTTTTTAGGTTTGTTTACTTTTTTTGGAGTCTTCTGACAATACTCGGGCATTTCCCAGAGCGTTTCAACCGCCGTGACTTCAGTGGCAGCCTTTATCACACGAATCTCGTGAGAGATGCAAGAACTTTTATACAGGGTGGAAAGGGACGACGTTCCTTCCCGCTACCGACCGAGTCTACCAACCATTACGATGAACTTTCAGTATGGGACCAACATCGAAATATTTAAAAAAAAATTAATCCCTCATACAAAGTGGGTGATTAGTTAGAGTTCAATAGTATGGAAAAGTCAATTTTCCATGTAAGCTTTCGATGTTGGTCCCATACTGTTGGACATCTACCAAGATATCCCAAAAATGTATAGAGATATCCAATTATCCACGGCAATAGGGTAATAATGTTGCCACCGAAGTCACGGCGGTTGAAACGCTCGGAGAAATGCCCACTCGCTTATTCGCTCCAACTGTCAGATCCAACTCATAGAAATAACGTCTTTTCAATAGTAGACACCAATTTTAAATCCAAATTTATAAAAAGGATACAATTATACTTTTTCAGGCGAGAACAATCATTGGAATTCATAGGTACCTCCTACAATTTATTACCCAGACTATAATTTATAATGAGTTAACGCTAAGTCTAAGTCATGTTGAGGACAATGCGTCATGTTAATTACTATTGTGCGTAGTGTCACGGCTGGGGTTAACAGTTTACGTCGTGCCGATCGATACGTGATCTGTAATTAAACGATACGATATGACTCAAAATAAGACCTTTCAAAGTGTATTATTAAGACTTAGATCACCTATGAAAACGGTGCTGAGTAACAAATGAGTCAAATTGGGAGCAGTTGAAAAATGACTTCACTAGATTCAAAATTATTTGGTCTCTTTTTTGTTCGTAATGTTTTGAATATTAGCATATTCCCTTCTAAATGTAGACGGAGAAACGCTTTAAACGATTTGATTAAGTTCACTCAATATGTACATATGCACTCAATTCAAAATTAATCAATTCATAAAACTAGGTGAAAAATCACATATTTTCTTCAAAAGAGAATAAACTAGTATAATAGGTATGCAGGTATACATAGTATATTTAAAGAAGTTCTAGTACTCAGAACCAACACATACGTTACTATTGCTTCAGTAATATACTCGAAATGCTACGTTAATCTACATAAAATAGAAACAAAACATGACTTGATCTATTTTACGCCGAATAAAATATAAATTTAACAACTAGACAACGTAACATTTAAATGAAAATACACATACATTAAGTACTTAGATTTCCGCAACCTTTCCCATCACTACGGTCGGTTGAATTCTCCGTTGTTGCTTTTTTCCCATTTACGAGTTTCACGGCGACCGTTGCCTGAAACTTACACGTACCCAGAATATAAATGCATCTACCCGTCCTTATCGCTCTTGCAGTTCCGTGTAGCAAGCGTCTCTCTCTGGCCACAAATAAAAATGTCTAGCCACCTCAAAGTTCAAATAGAAATTGCAATATCCATTTTCCACTTGCATTTAAAAATGACCTTAATATCGTAACGCTTAGAAGTTCGTTTTCGTCGAATCTTTCAGAGTATGAAGGACAGTTTAGCTTCGGATAAGGAAAATGTTGTCTTTTTCGAACCAGTTGTATTTAAAATGCTGCGTCTCTGTTGCCCGGCCTGTGCCTACATATCTAAAATCATCTGGACGAAGTAAAGCGATTACTTCTGAGGCAACTTTATGAAAATATACAAACTTATTAATTCCATCATTTAGATGGAAAATCCCGGCCGAATTTATCCTGAAGATTACGAATTTAAATTTCGTTTCTGAGGAAATCACGTTTGCTCATCAAGTAAAAAATGTGATGATAGAATTAGGGACGAAGAACTTAATTAAACTCAGAACGTTTAATCAAAAGCGCAACTTTTTATTACAAATTACGACGATGGCAAAAAACTTATTTCTTGTAGGTAACGGACATCGTAGCCTGTAAATATGTATTTTTTTTCTTGTCCCTATCAGTCCCAGTCCCTGTCAGTTTTTGCCTAAGCTACAATATTTTATTTTTTGCAAAATAATAATCATAATATAGTACCCCATAACTTCGTAATTACCTATCAGTTCAGTAGCAATGTTATTTACTATAATGATGCTCGCGAATTAAGCATTTATTACATTGTCGCTAACCAGAATAGTGATCATAATCCCAAACATTAACATTGCGAGAGCAAATTCGACTTGTATTGACAACAAGTTGTGACTTGGCCGTCGGGCTTATGAACGGTAAAAATCGGTCAAGTCCGAATCGCAATTGCGCAAGAAGGTCTCCGGTACCATTCTATGAATTCATATTCTAAACATCTACCAGATACTATTATAATTATAGAACGAAATAAAGGCACACAATCTCGTTCGTGGAGCTTCCATTTAAATAATCATTATAAATGGTATTTAATATTTGTGAAAATTTCAGCTGTCAAGCAGCTGCCAGCACATCACAACGGACAATAGTTTCTCAACCTCCTAATGCGTTCGTCCAAAGGCATAGTTCATAGGAGAAGCCTACGTCCATCAGTGGATTGAGATAGGCTGATGATGAGGTATCGTTTGGTTGGTACACACAACACAAGCCTTAATTGAGATACCGTTCTATAAGCTAAATCGATTTACTGTGTATTTTTTTGCTGGTAGTAGGACCTCGTGCAGGGTCCGCCCGGATAGCTACCACCGTCTTACCCGTTAACCTGCCGCTAAATAGTTAGTAGAGTTAGATACTGTGTTCCGGTTTGGGGGTATGATAGCCGGTATGTAATTACTGGAATAGAGGTAATCCATCTAAGTCCTCAGGATAGGCAGCGCATCAAGCAATTCTTTGGTCGCTATGTCCATGGGTCTCAGTTCCCGCTTTCCATGTGGGCTGAGAGCTCAGTTGTATACCTTCGACATATAAAACAAAATCGTTATTTACTACTTATTGTTATTTACCATACCTAAGCTATATTTGAAAAGTTAAAACCCTGTGAGATCTCAGCCTATTCACGGCTAAGTTCCGCTCCATTGCTTTGTCTTTGTGCCTGCGGCTATTTTAATCTACGGCTTCTGTAGTGGCAACTCCCTATCTTACAATCTAGAGTAGAAAAAACAGGGACACAATTCGATTTAGTTTTTTAAGGGCTCGTGATATCGCATCGTCGATATCTGTGTTAAATACCCCTACATATCTGCCAGCATGTCAAAAAAGTTTTTTTTGCGAGTATTATATTTAATTGTATTGTTGTATTTTCCTTGTTTTGCAAATAAAAAAATATGTATATTTTTACATAATTTTAGCTGTCTGCTACAAAATAGTTTGTGGATGTACATATTAATGTTAACCTTTAATTCGACAGAAGTAAGGGATGGTCCTGCACTCAAGAGTGTTAATAATTCTAGTTCTGAAAAAATACAAAAAGTGGTTCAAAAATTGTGTCCAGTATTTTGGACGATGTATTACACCTCTGAGTTCTTACACTTCTTACGTAAGTTGTAGGGACGGAGCTATACTAAGGCCAGCCTTACACCTGTAAGTTCTTACGCAAGTTATAGGGAAGGAGCTATACTAAGGAATGAGATGTGAATATCACTATATCATTCCTTAGTATAGCTCCGTTCCTACAACTTACGTAAACTAGCTTTAGGCTAAAGAATGAGATACTGATATTTACCACTCATTCGTTAGTATAGCTCCGTTCCGTACAACTTACGTAAGAACTTACAGGTGTAATTCCAGTGTAAAATGTTCGTAAGGTTACGTCATAGTCACAGAGTAATCCAGCTAACGGATGACCCATTTACAATTTCCACCCAGTATTCATTAGACACTAAAACCAAAACCGACACAAACACAATTTCACCAACGTAACGACATACACAAGTGACGATATTCAGAAAATTACAAATTAATCAAATGAAATTGTATGCTTGTGCGTTGCGTTTACTCTAAAGGGCACTTTACTTGTGAGTGAGCGTGGCAGTATGTTATTTATATTAGATTAGTATTACATTTTACAATTCTATTACGATCCTATGTAGGTATTTCAGGAGTCATTTGCTTTATAGATATAGGGTGTAATGACCTAATTTGTTATTCATGCCTGCAACCCGAATGCCTACTAAAATGAATGGATTATACGGGCGTATGTTACTATGAAAATTGGATATGAATTAACTAACTAGATAATCAACTTTTAATTAAAATTTACTAGTAATTGTGACCTACTAAATTTGTACTCGTTAATTATTAATCATATTAAATCATAGCTTCCGTTTCGGTAAATCGGTACAAACAGCAACACTCCTAACGGACCATTAAAGACAGAGCAGAGAGAAAATGAAAGAGATAAATATAGTTATATTATGTCAACTTCAAATTAAATAATACACGGGAATGTTGATCGTTCGCACTGTTCGCAACTTGGTCGAATAATACAAATCGGGTTCCGACATCTTATGAGACTAGTATCACGACTTCGACCGAACTCTGCTGACCAATGGGGCAGGCATTGCTACGGTTAACCAATGATCGCTCGCGGTTTCTTCAGAAGGTGACATTACCATGGTTACGTAATAACAAAAACGTTTAACCAATGATTAATCACGATTTTTCCGGAAGCTGACGTTACTATAGTTACGTTATAATATATAACATCCGCTTTAGTCCTGGAGACGTCAATCTAACTTCAGAGCCGGTAATTTGACTGCTAAGCTGCTATGTAGAAATTTTCGTTCATTTTCCTTTCAACGGCTGTCACTGCCAGATATTTTTTCAAAGTTAGAATTTCAGCCAGAAACTATCAAGTCATCTATTAAACATTTGTATGGCTACTGACAGATTAAAGGATTATAGGTAAACTGTCAAACGTCTATCTACCATATTTCCACAAAGGTTACATAAGTATTCAACTAACGTCAACTAAGAGATGTGATGAATTATAATAAAGACAGCAATAGCATTTGTCTCTGTTAATGAAAAAAATAATTTAAAATTGCCAGATAACATGGCTATTTGTAAAATATCTTGATTTGGAAAATACCTTGCCTCGTCATATAAATCATGAAATCCGATTTGAAGAAACCGTGATTAAATTACTAAACGGTTTTAGACAAATCTATGAAGAACTGTCGTTATCCAGTTTCCACAAGGAACAACGACATCTAGCGTCTAATCATGGCCGATAGCTAATTCTTAATTTTCTTAGACGAAGGAATTTTTATTATGTCAACTAGTTTTCAAATACTGAAATTTTGACGCAAAAGAGATTCGATGACATATCATCGGGGACCATCGGAAATGTCGCGATCGTGCCTACTAACGAAAAATACCGAACCCATAATATTACACGACCAAATTGCATCCTTTGCCAAGTGGCTCAACATTCCTATGTAACTGACACGTGACTGTATGTGTGATTCTCTTTCATGCAATATTTCCAATTTCTGAAGTGTATACCTAGCTGTGTTGCTGTTTGTACTGATTTCTCATAGAAGCTAACCTATGTCAAATGTCCCGATCCGGGTTTGGTTCGGTCTAATGTCAGTATTTCGTTTTATTGGGACGATAACATCCTCGATACACTTGAATTTTATAACCTATTAACTCATAACGTAAAATTCCTAGGTAAAATAATATTATGTTTATATATATTTTATACAAATACGGAATACTTCGTTAAATGATTTTATTTTAGAAATTTTTGTTGTAAAATTATATTTTTATTTCTTAAATATTTGGGCGATACGCATGATAGCCGTGTGAATTAAGAATACATTAGTCACACCATCCCAACTCCTCCTGCGGGTGTCGTAAGAGTCGACTAAGGGATCGAAGTGTTACTGACCATCATTTGATAAAAAATGATGATGGGCAGCAGCGTCATCATAGTGGACACATTACTGCGATCGGCAATCCGCTTGCCCAGCGTGGCGATTATGGGCATTTACCTCCTAATGCGTCTATACGCATAGTTAAAAGGAGAGGCCTACGTCCAGCAGTGGACTAACATAGGCTGATGATATGATGATGATGACAAGTACAGAATACTTGTTTAATTGTATTTGCTTTAGAATACAGGCCTTTTAAAATGACTTTTTTTTTGTAAAATTTGTATAAGATGTCTCAGATATTTATTTATTTATATTATTTTGAATTCTTATTTAGTCAATACCTCTCTACACATGATGTTGATGGGTAGGGTGAACGCATAATGTCGAGCTCAGAACTACCGCGAACCACGTTGCACGTGTTGCTTCTTTGACGCACTTGTGACTGCGTATCTACTGGTAACAGGGAGGCGACATGTCGGCCGTGGTTTGGGCACCACATTTGTATTAACCATTATGAATTACACGGTGTTTCCTGAGCCACTAATAAAATAACCTAACACCCAACGCCGAAATCCCGAAAAAAAAAACACTTTCCCATACAAAACCTCGAAATTATATATGAAAATATGTATGAAAATTCTTGTAATTTAGCGATTTCGGATTTTTTGACAACATACTAAATGTTGCTCAGTAGGTACGAGTTATTCAAAATACGGTGTATGTGAGGTTATTATTATGTTATTCCCACATGTCACCAGCCATCTGACACCAATGGTAACAACCATTAGAGCACTTGGTGGTAACTACTGGGAATATTTTTCCCACTTGTTACCACTGAAATATTTGGTGGTACTGGTAACTACTGCGAAAAATAAATCCCAGGAATTTTAATTCCCAGTTATGTTTTCCCATTTTAATTCACACTGGTGACATGGTGGGGAAAAAAGCCCAGTTGTTACCACGGGTGTCAGATGGGTGGTAACACATCATCAGCCGATGAAAGTCCACTGCTGGACGTAGGCCTCCCCTATCAACTATGCGTATCGACGCATTAGGAGGCAAATACTCATAATCGCCACGCTGGACAAGCGGATTGGCGTTCGTAATGTGTCCACTATGATGATGCTGCTGCCCACCATCAATCTTTTATCAAATAATGGTCAGTGACACTTCTATCACTTAGTCGACTCTTACGATACCCGCGGTGGGAGTTGCTGTGGTGACAAATGTATTCTTACTGCCGTCACCGGGTAGTAACAAGGGTGGTAAGTTGGTAACAAGTGGGAATAATCCATTATGTTACTCAGGAAACACAGGGTATAAATAATCCTTCAATGCAATATGCGCTCTCTTTTTAATATCATAGACATAGTATCTGGCTGCAAAACGGTCCAGCTAGTCGCTGATCAATAAAACAATTTGCGGCACTCCACTCATCCAGCAAAGTGGTGTAAGTACAAGATATCCATTTTAGTGTCCCGTGGCGCAGCCAACGCCCGGCACATAAATAGTGGGCTTGGAAAAATTAATGTTGCTTCATTATAAATCTTACCCGCTGGGGTGTGCCTTTTTGAGGAATAATATATATGTATAAGTACATAATGTAATGTATAACATGACAGTTTAATAGCATTAAAATTGACAAAGCTTTGATTTTTTTGACAGTTGACATTTATGGAACGTTTGTGCCAGGGGTAACGTGACAGAATAAACAATTAACAGCTGAATGACCTAGGCCTGGGTTTACCTCATAAAACTAAGTAGGTAGTGTAGTCCATTTCAAATACGAAGGCCCGATGCCACTGGAAACATTTGTCATTTAATTGGTCCACTACAATTTGGCACGTGTCATACACCGATGTATGCATTAAATATCACGCCACTAAAGGATATTGCCAGGTATCTTTTGTTACCACTGATCCTATTGTTGACGCCAAATGACTTTGTCAAGTGGAATCGGGCCATCGTATTTGAAATGGACTTTACCTAGTTACTTTTTCAGTCCCAGTCACATAGACCAAAAGTGGGGATCACGTCGTAGTATCAAAATAATAGTGGTCGAAAAGTTGGCGTACGAGCGGAAAACCTCGAAATTGCTCCAACGACCCAGACATAAATGGGTCAAAATTCTTTTCGTTGTCTTATTTCATGTCCCTAAAAAACGTCACGCAGTGATTTTTGTGTGAGATGATGTTTTGGTTTCAATTTCTGATGTATGGATTAAAGTCTAGAGTGAAAAAGAAACAAGTGCACCGGTTTTTTTTAATATGCTGAGTCGAAACATCAACTAAAACCATGACAGAGTGGTATGAAACAAGACATTTACATACCATAATAATACCTAATAATAATATCGAAGACGTGATCCAAATGTACAATATTTTAGAGAATTACTCAATTACTGGTTGTCCCAATTCAAGGATCTATTATAATCTGTATTCGGCATTGTATTGTATCCATTCATGAAACTATATACAATACAATAACTTCATCTGAAGAACTGTATATTTATTTCGTATAAACAAGCTACAACTACATACAAAAATCAATTTAAAAAGTATAACTAAACTAAAACTAGATAAAATCTAAAATAAAACTAAATAAAATCTAACTTTATCTTAATTCTGTTGGAAGAGTATAAACATATACCTTGCACCATAGCTGGCCGGTTCAAATCTTTATGCCATCTGTCTTTCCCTTTACGGCTTTGCCGAATGTGTTCTGCTTTTTGCTAATCCTAATATATTAATTCTATTTAATATACGCGGTATTATTTCCTATAAATTCATTGGATTCCATTGTTCTGGTTACTACTAATTATAAGTATCATCAACTCATCAAGTAACGACGACTGCATGCAAACGGCTTTTGAAACGTCGGATAAAAATATTAAAAAATACAAATTGGTCTAAGTAACAAGTAGATCTACTCTCATTATTAACTAATTAATATCTCGAATGACAACACCGGCCATTTTTATGGAAATTCCTAGTTTAATATCGCCATAAACACAAGGTTTCTCGTTACGCACTAACATGAACACATTTACTATTAATATACCCTATTTCCCTTACAATAGGGGTTACGTATGTTTAGTGAACAATGCTAATGATGTTGCTACTACTTGGTTTATGACTACATAAATTATAGCTTCATTAAAAACATCTATGGTCTACGATGTCCATTTACCCTCAGGCGCGCATTATGCCTATTCTTATTGTATCACATATGTAATTAAAATCATTGGAAGTTATCGATTAACACAAGTTTGAATACGGCAACCTTTTTTGGGCATTTGTCAGAGTGTTTCAACCGCCGTGACTTCGGTGGCAACGTTACCCGATTTCCGTAAGTATCTCATAATTTTGTTGGATGTCTTGGTAGTTGTCAACTACGTCTACCAATATATCCAAAAGCTCTTGGATCTCTCACGGGATTCGTGTGATAAGGCTACCACCGAAGTCACGGCGGTTGAAACGCTCAGAGAAATGTCCATTTACAG
This sequence comes from Thaumatotibia leucotreta, assembly GCA_025490895.1. Taxonomy (NCBI): domain Eukaryota; kingdom Metazoa; phylum Arthropoda; class Insecta; order Lepidoptera; family Tortricidae; genus Thaumatotibia; species Thaumatotibia leucotreta. Next base: position 12,221 of record JALPQI010012558.1, on the reverse strand, counting down.
ATATAATTTCACGTCGCGTCCGTCACCCGATTTGTTAACTCTCTTCTCCGTTCATTATTTTAGTTCCTTATAGGTATAGGTATTAGCTAGCTCATTTCCAAAGTCTAAATAGCATAATTTAGGACCCCTGGGTCTGATTACTGTAGGTAGTACATTTAAAAAGTCTTGCCATGATTCTCACCCAAAAAAAAAAACTTCTTCTCGGCGCCTGCTTCTAGGTATACTGGTACAATCGAGGTCAATAATATCTTATACCAAAGATATGTGACATGCACACTATTTCGTCGCTCTAACTAAGGTTGTATCAGATATTTTTGCGGTCTTCATAGTATGTGCGTCAGAATGACTGACCAAAATGGCAGATCGATGTTGGAGTACCATCAGCATTTACTACCTAGTTGCTACTATTTACTACCTGTATTGCTAGCTAAGATAGAAAAACGATTTTTCTAAAATAAAGTGAATATTATATTAAAACAAACTGAGTATGTCGAGGTTGGCTCATTCTGAAATCAATCACTTTATAAAAAATCTTTTGTCTAACTTAGGTGGCAAATATGTCAATACAGGTAGTAAATATCCAACATCGACTGCTATTTTGGTCAGTCATTCTGACGCACACTTCGTAGTAAATAAATTATTGACGATTGAAGAACCCTTCAATTTGTCTATAATCACAATAACAAAGTTACTAAAATTTATCTGTGAACCTAACCAGGTTCACAGATAAACTTTAGTAACTTTGTTATTGTGATTATAGACAAATTCGAAAGTGCTTGTTCATAGATTTACTTGATTAAAAATCGTTTGAGATTGTATACTTGCTATTGAAACTTTCCTTACACCAAGTCGTTGGCTAAGTAAGGAAGCGGGTAGGTATAAAATATTTTTCGGTCCATCTGCCCTCTTGTCAAAGCAACGTGCATGTAGCATCCTTGGGTGCTTAGCCAAGTTGCCAATCGCTAACACTCAATCGTTAATTGTGAATTGTCTTTGTTGCGCTAATAAGAAAGAGTGAAAGAGGGGTAAAACTACGATACGCTACTGAGCGTCAGCGATTGGCAACTTGGAAGCACTCTGGAGTTCCAGGCGGCTGTAGATTACGATAACAGCTTTACCATCAGGGGGACCACATGCTTGTTGTATGCGTTAGGTATAATAATCATGAAATAAAAAAAACTACTTCAACCGATTTCTCCAAGTTCCAGTCATTAGACCCTGGCGTAGTGCTAAACGGGAGCATCTCAGGGGTTATAGTTTACGATTCTCGGTGATATCAAGTAAAAAGAACAGTAGAATTGAAAACTTTCTCCTTTTTGAAGTCGGTTAAAAATACTCTAAAATGTCTAATTAATTACCACAAATGATACGGCCGTTTTTATGTAAATCCCCAGTTTAATACGCCATAAACACTACGGGTTCGTTACACACACTTGGTTTATGACTGCATCAATTATGCCTAAGCATATCCTAATTACTGTAATGGCGGAGGGTCAAGGGAGGCCCACGTGCCCTGAAACGCTGATGTACCTGTACTTGGGCCTTTGGGGCGTGTTCTCAGTCGTAGTAATCTTCACTACCTACTTAGGTATGTACTGTTAAGCTCAAAGGGCCTAGTGTAGGTAATAACTTATAAAAAACGTCTCGCCATTTCATACAAATGACGATGAAAACCGTAAACGCGATCGAGACGTTTTTCATAAGCTACCTATTGCCTACACTAGGCCCTCAAAGCTGATGAAACAGGCAGGGGGCTAGTAGCATATTTTATAAGGCGCCCTTGGTTTCTTATATTCTTATAATTAGGAATATTAAAAAAATTCCCTTGAAATAAAATTGCCCTTTTCTAGTGGCATGTGTAGCCGTAATTGCGCACGTTGAATTTAGTTCTGTTCTGTTTTGGCAAATATTATTGCGGACGTTGAATTTAGTTTAATTCTGTTTTGGCAAATACTATTCTGTGTCTATGTCTAATTTTATTTTGGAAACATGTATCATCGATTTCTTTGATATATTTGTTTACTGCCAGTACTCGAATTTTTAGAATTGAAGCGCGGGGCCCCTAACATAATATATGCCACTTCTTATATGAAACATAGAGACAATACAAGAGGTACCTAAATTTAATATGGACGAATATAAGACAGATTGAGACGAAGATGCCCATAATCGACAAGCTGGCGGATTAGCGACCGCAGTGGTGTCCACTATGATGAAGCTGCTGTCTATCATAAAACTTCAATATATGTATGGTCAGTGACACTACAATCCCTTTACGACACCCACGGGAAGAGTTCAGGTGGTGACAAATGTATTCTTACTTCCGTCATCATAACCACGCGTTGGAATGATAATAAACTCTCAAAATTAAGCCATAAATGCGTACTTACATCAATACATTGTTAATTACTAGCTAAGCTACGCACGCGAACTAATTAGCCTAATAGTCCAATCAACGCATGTCATTGCGGGCTTGATTACTCTGTTAAATCCTTATGAGATCGTTACGTTCTTCATTATCGGAATAGTTGTGCACAAATGTGGATAACTTGTTGTTTAGTTTTGCTAAGTTTAGATGTCCGGAGACACAGACCTAGTAGCCAAGAACACTGAAGTAGGTCTATACGAAATTAACGTAAGTATGGAAATGTCGGTGAGCCACATATATTTTTTTACTTTTTTGAGTATTTTGACCAAGGATCAGTTGAATGCGGTGAATATTTTGTATTACTGATTCCATATACCCATATACCTATTCTTTTAGGCAGGTATCTACACCTTATTCACCTAGATTCGTAACTAAACAGTTTACCTACTTACTATAAAAATGTCTCACTACGCAGCGTAGCGCATTTAATCTTATTAAATGTTCTATTTATATAATACCTATCGGTGACTAACAATAACTACTACCACGTACCAATTTAATTCAGTGTAGTGACACTTCTCCTATTCCGACACACATTAAATGAATGCAGCTTCCACAAATACAAGTAGTGTCCAGTGCAATGCTAAACTAATACGTCCAGATACCTACACATTGGAGTGACAATACACAGTAATATATTATTGTCAGGATACCGCCGCAGATTTAATTACAGTTTCCTAGTGTACGGCATAGCTGCAGATAACACATAATAATGTTTTCATCACACTTTAAGTATCTTCTATATGTATCTAATCGTCGTTTGGTACCCACATCACAAGCCTTAATTGAGCTTACCGTGGGACTAGATAGATTTGTGTAACATGTCCTAAGATATATTTTTAGATAGATATTTTATCTGCATATCCAATGCAACCCTTCTTATTTCTATGCCACAGTGTCCTGGGGCTAATATTATGCAAAGTTCAGCTACTTAGATCCTTACAAATTGATGAGGCGTGCAGCACATTGCCTTGTTTGCTTTCTGGAACATTGCAGGTAAGGGCAACACATATCATCGGATCGGGGGCGATTTTAGAATTTAATCACTAATTAAATTAAGAACTTGATATAATTTAGAACTACCACGTTCCAAAAATATTATTTCTGGAACAGTCAAAGACAAAATAAGGTGTAAGTATACAACAATGTTCAAAAATACGAGTTCAAAATACTCGTATGTCCCAGTGCACTCTAATTCTGTGTAATAAGAACGTGACATATTTATGAGCGGATTCTTTCGGTACTTATTTTTGCACTTGACTGAACGTGAACATAGTATATTCAGGTAAGGGCAAGATATATCTTCGTATGTAGGCCGATTTTGTCATTGAATCAATACCTAATTAATTAAGGAGACCAAAGCTAGAGCTACTTCGCTCATCAAATCAGCCTCACGATCCAGCGGGGTAATGCTGCCAACTTCATTGGTTTCAGTTAGTTGTATATTTTTAATTAATCCGGTAGTTTTATAATATTATAATTTTAATTTTGTATATTTTGTCGAATCAATGTTACTATTAACTTCAATAATTTAAGAACGCGATATAATTTAGAACTACAACGTTCCAAAAATATTATTATTCTTTGACAATTTCCGTATACAAAACGTATGACACCCTCGCCTTGAGCATACTGTTCAGTGTAATTAGTATAGCAGCGGCAGAAGACGAGACTGCCCTTGCTCATTTACATGTAAATGAGGCGCCACGCTGCCAGCTCATATATCGGGAGCATTTGTTGGCAAATTTGCATATATTTCTAAAATTAAGAAAAAAACATGCGCTTCAAAAGTATTTTGGCAAAAATCATTGATTGAAATAAAAGGGGACCTACAGTTCACTTACACATTTTTTTAAAGTAGCGTGTATTATCTCACTGCTGAACTAAGGTCTCCCTCTTTTTTTATGATATTTTGAGACACATTTCGCTTACAGACATATTTAACCATCCCTACCTATTTGGACTAGCAGGAATTTGACAAAAAATTTGAATAAAATACAAAAAAAACACTACACATCTCATTTTCTTCCGTTTATTTTCAGTTATATTTATTCTGGTCGGCTAGTATCAATCTCGTCAATTAATTTCAGCACACCCATCTTGAATTTTCTCTTTTCAGATTTTGTGAAATGACTTATATCGGGCAGTATACTTTTAAAGAACTGCATGTCTGCGCTATCCTCATTTTTTTGTACTTTAGGAGAAGATTCTTCGGTTATATCTGCCGGCGCTTTCCGTTTAGATGTGTGACCTTCGTTTATAAGAATCGGGATGTCATTCTCAGTAGTATTTCCAGTATCCACAGGTCGGTCTTCTTCTATCGCTTCTATTTTAACTTTCGAGTATATTATTTTATCATCTCCACACACAGGCAATGCTAACGAATCGTCATCTATTTCGCTATTAATACTTTGAACGTTATCCGTATGTACTGATATTTCAGAATCCCAATCTTCATTATCACTGCTATCATAACCATCAGTCTTTTCCGCTCCCGTTAGGTACCTAAAATTATAAAGAATATAATTATGTCTTTACCATGTATGCATTATCTTTTCGGGATCGTTTCTACAAGAAAACAGATTTGGTAGGATTAAACAGGGCATATAATTATGTATATGAATCACAGAGACAGGCCAGTATATGGAAACAAAATAAAAAACATACGAATTTACGGTCCCAAAATTCGCAAAGGTGCATTCAGACCAAACGAGCATTCGCTGTTCTATCCCCACTCTACGAAATCAACGAATCATGTTTTGTGTAGGTAGCGATTGAATTTCGTAGAGTAGGGTGTTAGAATAGCGAATGCTCGTTTGGTCTGCATGCACCTCAATAGGAATGATTTTTTATATCCTATTAATTTGGGAAACAAAAGGGTTTCTAACATTGCTGGATAAATGGTTTTTAAATTTTTATTCTAAGTAGTCACCTTTACTGGATAGCGTCTAATAATTAATATAAACGGATAATTAAGTACGTTTCAGAATTCTATAATTTGCAGTGAACATGGTACGATATACTATATAAATAATGACGAACACAAAATATTACTTACACTTGTCTATGCCTTGTATGCGGCTGCAGAAAACTTAATGCATCGTAGAGATAGTATTGCTTTGTGCTGAAGATATTGCTACTTTCTTTTATTCTCTTAAATCTGGAGAACGATGAACGTATACCCTTCCATTTCAGCTTCAACTCCTCAACTGCAAATATAACACATTTTACAATACTAATTATTTACATTTTCCATAACTAAGTTTGTATCAGCATACCTACGCATATCCACAGATTAAACCGAAAAGTTAAAAATAATACAGATTGGGATGGTTTGAACATGTTACGCGAAGACCCAATGATTAAATAGTGAAGAAGCGCCTTTCCATGGCTAAATCGAAAAAAGGAAGAGGCTGGCCACTAATTACATAGATGCTGAAGGTCGGAGCCAGAGAGGCATTCTTGCTTCCTCAATTTTTTTACGATATACTCCCATGCTACCCTGCAGCTTCTCGCGCAGCGGTCTGGCAACTTGCGATCGTACAGCACAGGGTGACGCTGGACGATCTTTCAACAATACCTGTGTATAGGTATTCTGATGGTGCTTCTTCCTCAATTCTTCCACGATATTCTCCCATGCTGCATGCTACGCTGCAGCTTCTCACGCAGCGGTCTGGCAACTTGCGATCTTACAGGTGACGCTGGACAATCTTTCAACAATACCTGTACAATTCTGATGGTGCTTCTTCCTCAATTCTTCCATGATATTCTCCCATGCTACCCTGCAGCTTCTTGCGCAGCGGTCTGGCAACTTGCGATCGTACAGCAAAGAGTGACGCTGGACGATCTTTCAACAATACCTGTACAATTCTGATGGTGCTTCTTCCTCAATTCTTCCACGATATTCTCCCATGCTACCCTGCAGCTTCTCGCGCAGCGGTCTGGCAACTTGCGATCTTACAGGTGACGCTGGACAATCTTTCAACAATACCTGCACAATTCTGATGGTGCTTCTTCCTCAATTCTTCCACGATATTCTCCCATGCTGCATGCTACGCTGCAGCTTCTCACGCAGCGGTCTGGCAACTTGCGATCTTACAGGTGACGCTGGACAATCTTTCAACAATACCTGTACAATTCTGATGGTGCTTCTTCCTCAATTCTTCCACGATATTCTCCCATGCTACCCTGCAGCTTCTCGCACAGCGATCTGGCAACTTGCGATCGTACAGCACAGGGTGGCGCTGGACGATCTTTCAACAATACCTGTACAATTCTGATGGTGTTTCTTCCTCAATTCTTCCACGATATTCTCCCATGCTACCCTGCAGCTTCTCGCGCAGCGGTCTGGCAACTTGCGATCGTACAGCACAGAGTGACGCTGAACGATCTTTCAACACATACCTGTACAATTCTGATGGTGCTTCTTCCTCAATTCTTCCACGATATTCTCCCATGCTACCCTGCAGCTTCTCGCGCAGCGGTCTGGCAACTTGCGATCGCACATCACAGGGTGACATTGAACGATCTTTCAACACATACCTGTACAATTCTGATGGTGCTTCTTCCTCAATTCTTCCACGATATTCTCCCATGCTACCCTGCAGCTTCTCGCGCAGCGGTCTGGCAACTTGCGATCTTACAAGTGACGCTGGACGATCTTTCAACAATACCTGTACAATTCTGATGGTGCTTCTTCCTCAATTCTTCCACGATATTCTCCCATGCTACCCTGCAGCTTCTCGCACAGCGGTCTGGCAACTTGCGATCGTACAGCAAAGAGTGACGCTGGACGATCTTTCAACAATACCTGTCCAATTCTGATGGTGCTTCTTCCTCAATTCTTCCACGATATTCTCCCATGCTACCCTGCAGCTTCTCGCGCAGCGGTCTGGCAACTTGCGATCGTACAGCACAGGCTGACGCTGGACGATCTTTCACCAATACCTGTACAATTTTGATGGTGCTTCTTCCTCAATTCTTCCACGATATTCTCTCATGCTACCCTGCAGCTTCTCGCGCATCGGTCTGGCAACTTGCGATCGCACATCACAGGGTGACATTGAACGATCTTTCAAAACATACCTGTACAATTCTGATGGTGCTTCTTCCTCAATTCTTCTACGATGTTCTCCCATGCTACTCTACAGCTTCTCGCGCATCGGTCTGGCAACTTGCGATCGTACAGAACAGGGTGACGCTGGACGAGCTTTATAAAACTCACGACGAACTCTTGAGAGTCCATTTTCTGAAAGAATATAGAAGTTTCGAGAATATGCCAACATTTTTCACCATTACTGTGGCCATGAGATACATCGCCATATAAGTTGATTATGCAAGCTGCCAAAGACATATACAGGATGTCAAAAGAAGTTAAAAATATTAGGTATTTAACATATGTCATTTTCGTTTTTTTGTGATATTTTGAATTGATTGATGACCATTAATAAATAGGCATGATGACTGGCAAGTCAAATCAGCATCTTTTTTCGAACTGTCAAAACGATTACCACTATGGAATTTTATATGAAATACTCAAAAGTGACGTCACGTTTGAGTACTGCCAAATGACCTACTCTTTTAAGTTCTTTTCAACTTATTTAATAGAAGTTCTGTATAAAAAATACTGCAATCTACGTCTTAGTAATAATTTCTTCGTGTATTATGTCGTGCATAATGTTAAATAATTTATTTTAACTACAGTCATCATCCCTATTGCAGGAAAAGCTTTTTTGTATATTTTTTTTTACGTTGAACATTTTTCTGAAACTATTTCTCATTTTCACTAACTTTAATCAGTATGTCAAGATAAAAGCTATTAGTGAAAGAAAATAGTATTTTGATAAACATGTCATTATCTCTGAAACTAAGCCGAATCCAGAAAAGTTCATTACATACTATAGATATCTAATTTATATTTGGGTCAATCACTTTTTTATTGTTGTTTTTCTATTCTACTATCATTAATAGTGACCCACCTTGGAAGGGCCACTATAGCTGTCAAAAAATTCAAAATTTTGTCAATTTTAATGCTATTAAACTATGATTTAAAGGGAGACCCAGGAGAACGTTTCATGGCAACGAGTGACATAAAAAATGTGATTGACCCATTTACGCTATAAGTTTCTACGTAAGTGGAGACTAAGCTATACTAAGGAACGAGAGACGAATATGAACTCTCTCATTCCAGTAAATAGCTCCGTCCCTAAAACTTACTTACGTAAGAAATTGTAGGTGTAAGCCTAGTCTAACATGAGTTGGCCACGTGAGTAAACTGTAGCGTCTACGCAACTTAACTGCTTTTTATTTATATGCCACTCGTTCGCACAGTCCATTAAACCCCTGTAAACAAGATGCACTGTAAATTACGCAGACGCTAATGATAACTCCCGCGACAAACTTTAGGTAATAGTTTATTGTTCTATTGCAAGCTTGCAAAACTCACTTGACAGCCACCACAAAATCTATTTAAAACTAAAATTTACAATAACAACTTAATCGTACAGTTTGGAACCCTAGCCCCTCAGGAACTATGTCAAAGTAACGTTATAAATCAGGTTGTAAGAAATCTCTGACTAATTGTCATTTTGACATGGCTATAGAGTACCTAGCTGAAGTTAACCGAGTTAAGTTTGCGTCTCGTTAGTATGCGGCGTAATGGACGCGAGCTGCAATCTTAACTTAGTAAAGATATAGATGTCCTTAGAAAAGCAACGCCCGCGCCACGCGACAACCTTTGCGGTGTTGTGACGTCATGCTTATATACAGATTACAGAATGATTTATTCACCGTTCAAATATTAAAGGGTTAATTCTGAGGTATTAGTGAACTTTAACTATGGGATCGAAATCCGATTCAAGAAAATTCTCAGGGTTTGTATATGGAACATCAGATTTTTTCTGAGTTCATGATCTGAAATGACAGCAGAAAATTTGAATGGTGAATAAAAAAATCAGCCTGTATGATCATTATAGTTCAACTTACAAGCTCGATCCCATCATCAGACCCTGACTTCGTCCCAGAATTGAAAATCAGTTCACGATTCGTGGAGTTATCCAGTACAACATACATACAAAAAAATATAGAAAATATTCAGTAGAATTGAGAACGTCCTCCTTTTTGAAGTCGGTTAAAAATGTGATAGGAGTAGCGTCATGTGATGTCGCGGTACCCCGTTTAAATTTCGAATGCAAATTGGACTATCGAGTTACAACACAACATGATACGTTTTGATCATAACGATAATTATTCTACATAATCGACATGAAAATGCAATAAAACAATGTTTCTGACACCTACTGTGTGCTCAACAGTATAAATTTTAAAGGTATACAATCATTAATCACTAAAACTTACGTTTAAATGCATCGAATGTCGCTTCGACGCGCGATGTGACCTTGCGGCTCACTCGATCAACACTGAGGCCACGCGACAACGTTACAACAAGCGGCGCCAGAGGGAGACAACGCGATCCCGACATCCACTCGTGTTCCACATCACGTTGCCAGTTCGCTCGCTTTTATCTGTGGGCTGATAGAGTTTATTTTAAAATAAGCGCTTGGCGCGTATCTGTGACCAAAGTTCGCAACGATCGCCAATATCAGATAAGAATCAAATGGTACTTTATTTTGCTTTAGCTACTTATTCGAACATAAATTCTAAGTATTCATTGTAATAATTTAGCATATATTTTAATTAGAACTTTAATGGTTTATGGGAATTAAATTACTACTGTTGTTTGCTTAGTTAATTTATAAAGCGACGTTGTGGTTTTGATCAACCTTGCTAGTAGTTTTTTTATAAACCTTAACACGTAAATAATAAAGCTCAAAATAGCAACTGATGTTTGGCGGAAAACCGTAAATAGGTGTCGGCTTGTCGCTCAAAATGAGACTACTATTGTTGTCCAATTGAAAAAGGTATTAAGTTCCATAGAAACTGTATGAAACAAATGTCGTTTTCACTTAAGTTATAAGTTTTGAAGTAAGTAATATATTATGTTATGAGTTCATAAAAAATTTATGGTCTTTAGTTTTGTGAAGTTGTCATCAGGGTTTTCGTGCATGTAAATTTTATCTGCGAATAATTATGAACAGGTAGGTACCTAACCTACCATACCTACACCTATTATGGGCCTTAAAGTGTGTCGTGTTAAATTTATTTTTGGGATGATTTGAAGAATATTTTCATGTGTATTGAACTATTAACTATGATAGGTGTATTAAAAGCATTTCGTTTTTTTATAGCTACATACTTCGCTTTAAAAACCATAGACGTATACGCATAGGCGTAGCTATTTTTTAAATATCTATCATTATACTTATTATATAGATTAATTTATATCGATTTGAAACGTCACAAGACGTCACGCCTAGGTCTAATTTCTGCCTAGTAGTGACGTCACGAGCCCGAGATCTTTGTCGCCCACTCCTGGATGATTAGCCAAGAAGCCAATCGCTAACGCTTAGTAGCGTATCGTAGTTTTCCCTCTCTGTCACTTTTTCATATTAGTGCGACAAAGACAGATTGCTGCCTTTCGTTTACGATTGACGATTAAGCGCTAGCGACTGGCAACTTGTCTAAGCACTCAGATCTATGGCGCGCTTCCTCTTTGTCATCTTGAGTTTATGAACTAAACAAAAATAAGTGTATTTTTTTTAAACTAACGAACAGAAAAATAAAATTTCATTTTCTGACCCAGGCGTTCTCTCTATTGAGTCTGCAATCGGCATCACGTTGACGTCGAACGACCCTTGAGATATCTAGATTCCTCAGCTAAGCCTAATACTCTCTAGAATACTGCAGCGCTATTATGTGTACATTGTGTACTTACTTAGGTACTAACGAATTCAGCCCTGCTACCGTCAACACCGAAGTTCGTAAATTTCGGGGATTTGTGTCTGGTCTGACACTCCAACGAAGCCGTTGTGAGAGTGACAAAGAAAAATCCCCATTTGCGCTTGCACTGATGAATTGGAGCGTGCGGGATAGATTATTGAAGTATCAAGTAACCGCTAAAGTAATCTATTTGCCAGCTCGTGGTAAGCACAAAGCGGCCATACCAAGAACTACGAAATCCCCGAAATTTATGAACTTCGGTGTTCGCGGTAGCAGGCCGTCTTCGGCAAACAACTTTCAACGTGTTGCCTCTACGTCGCAAATTCGTGAGAAAGTGTAGATAAATAGGGAGGCGACACATCGAAAATGGTTCGTGGTAGGCTCTCCGGCTTATCGAGAGCTTTCGGAATTCCTAGGAAACCATGTTAGCTAGGCTGTGGTTCAAATTTAAACCGCCCTTACCGCTTTAACATTGCTCAAGACTGTTTTCAACCGAGAGTGTTAAAATAAGTAATTTCACACCAAGCACGAAATAAAAGTTGAGCATTATAGGAAAACGTATTTATCTACTGCAGCATTAAGTTGACGATCACTGTGTGTGACAATAATAGTATATCATATATGTGTGATGTGATGTTTAATATTAATTTAAAGGCAATTCTAAGTTATTATTATTTACGGGAAGAGAACGCGCAGTTACTTTTACACCTCGATTTTTTAACGATGTTTTCCTTGAAAATTGTTGCAATACCTAATAGTAGTAGTAAAGTAGTTTTTAAAACAAAGTAAAAAAGTTCCTAGTAGATACTCTCACATAGTTAATTTTTATCAAAAGTAAGTCCGTCAATTTATTACTTAATAATTACACTTATATGTCTCATGGGAGGCGGCGTAAGATGTAAACAACATAAGTTCATACATACTTAAAGTAGAATAGCATAGAATGTAATTCGAG
>JALPQI010012557.1:0-36604 GCA_025490895.1 Thaumatotibia leucotreta | reverse complement strand
TTATTTTTGTCTCGTACTAACATATTGGTTGAAGTGAAAGGCATATAATTAGTAACGCAATCTGTACAGTTAGTTTACGCCGCCAATCCATGGTACATAGTACACAGTAGACTGTTATAGTACATTTCGATGCTAGTGCGGAAGGTATATAGGAAGGTTATTTCCGCACGTGCATCGAACGACGTTTTTCAATACAGTTGCGAAAAAATAAAAGATGATGAACAAAATAGCTAGTTATGAGATGAAGCTTTGACAATTAACGTTTTACGGACAAAAGGTGTTTTTTTAGCTCTAAAACTTGCATTCATAGACTAGACTTCTCTAGGGCCTTCGATTGTCTAAATATAAATTTACTATTATCAAAATTGAGTTATTACGGATTTGACCAGAAGGCTCTAAAGTGGTTTGACAGTTACCTCTATAATCGCTCGCAACAGGTTAGGGTGACTTTAAATGATGGATCATCCCTATTTTCTGAAGAGGTTGTGATAACTAGGGGAGTGCCACAAGGATCAGTGATTGGGCCGCTCCTTTTTATTTTATACTCTGCTGATATAGGGTCCCACATCATGCATTGCAAATACCACATTATATGCAGATGATATACAGGTTTATATATCTTGTGAGCCAGCCCGAATTGACCAAGCCATAGAGAAACTTAATGCTGATCTCACCAGAATCGCAGCATGGGCTACGGAAAACTGTTTACTGCTTAACCCCAGTAAAACAAAATACATTGTCTTTGGCAGCAAACAGCGACTGGCTGATATCAGTTTGGTGCACGATGTGATGCTTTTGGATGAGCCTATAGAGCGTGTGTATGAGGCTCGTAACTTAGGCCTCCATATGGATTGTGGGCTTCGATATGAAAAGCACACCGCGGAAGTAGTTCGAAGTTGCTTTTACAAACTGAAAGTGTTATACCGAATTCGGCCATATTTAAACGAAAACTTACGTATACAGTTAGTAGAATCACTTGTTTTGTCCAAATTAAATTATGTAGATGCGGTAATTGGTCCAAGACTTCTTTCCAAAACAAAGCAACTCATTCAGCGAGTCCAAAATGCTTGCGCTCGCTTCTGTTTCAATATCCCGTTGAGAGCCCATGTCACTCCATCTTTAAATCAACATATGCTCCTCAAAATGCACCATCGACGTAAACTTCACTTAGCCTGTTTGCTTTTTGGAGTGTTAAAACACTAAACCCCTTCATATCTTTTTGACAAGTTGACTTGCATTAGACTACGTAACCGTCGAGACTGTGGGATTCAACTGTTGACGCCACGCCATGCGTCGGCTGCCTTCCGTGGAAGATTCCGCTATGCAGCTAGTAAATGCTGGAATAATTTGCCGCCACCGCTGAGAAACCTGCAAAGTATTCATACTTTTAAAGTTAGGCTTAAGAAGTTTATGCTCAACCATCAATCTGGTGAGGAAAACTGCAAGGTGGACACAAGTTTCCTATAATGTCTGGCTACATACCAATGGGTTATGTTTCATCCGCATCCCCGTATTAATGAATTAAACAAATTGTTGCTTTTAGATACTTAATAAAAATGCTTGCAGTTAAGAAAAATGCCTCTAATTTGACAGGCGGTTCGAGACCGTTTCGTTCTCACAAATATTTTTCAATATTCAATATCAAAAAAAAATATGATGATGAGGAAGTAACAATAAAATATGAAATGTCAATATTTTTAATCGTTTTGCATTAGCAGTAGGTTTTTAGTTTTATTACGTCTTGGTAAAGCGAAATACCTTAAATTTTTTTAGTATGCAGTCGTGAAATGGAACATAACTTGATTTAAAAAGATTGGAAAAGTAAAAAGTACTAGTTCGCAAAAACTAACTTTGCTTACGCAAAACAGCCAAGAAAAACACCTTTCTTGAGCAACTGTATTGAAAAACATATTATCACTTTGGAGTTTTAACCTTCGGCATACGATGTGGAGTATACTGTACCAGTGTATACCAGACGATGATGACACGTTCCTGTTATCCCTCATAAGGGACATAGGTCTCGCGGAAGAGTTTTCCACTTGTCACGATCTTGTGCGGCTTCTTCTAGCTGTTTCCAGTTCAGACCAATTGAGCCAGCCTCCTTCTCAACTTATCGCCTCCAGGTATTCCGAGGCCGCCCCCACTTCCTTTTGCCACTGGATTGCCAATGGAGACTGTTTTGACAAGGGGTTGTCCAGTCTACGGAGCGCGTGTCCGATCCACCGCTATTTCCTTTCGAGAATTTCCTGACTCACTGGCTTTTGGTCTGTCATCTGCCATGAACCATGCCCAACGCTAGACTGGGCATGGTTCATGGCCAATGGATCCCTAGGATACGCCGCAGGCACTTATTTATGTACACCTGCAGTGCAGACGGTTGGTGATGTTCCTCACGATCCATGTCTCGCATACATACAGTAAGACAGACTTGACATTGGAGTTGACCACTCTGATCTTCGTGGGCTGCGTTATTTCTCATTATTACATTTTTATGTTACTGTCTTGAAACTGTTACTAGAAATGAAACGTTTCTTAGGAATTGCATACATACAATTGTAATATCGTATCAGGAAATTAATAAAAACATTCGCTTTTTTAATACGTTGTTGAAATGGGATAAATATTTTTATTAGGGCACTAATCTAAACCTAAATAATATATTTTTAGCGAGAGAAAATAAAGATTGGAACCTATTTAAGACTAGTTCCTTGTAAAACTCAATTAAGGCTTGTTTTGTGGGCACTTTTCATACTTTCCCGTTGATACGTGGACAAAACTGACATAATTACAAAATTCTCCAAACTCTGAGTTGTCAATAATATGTGCGCATAACTGTAGAGATAACCAAAGTTTCCCCTTTCATCACAACTTTGTAATTGCCACATACCTAAGCTTTAGGCATTTGCCCACCAAAGGCGAGTAAGCGAGGAAGCGATACTAATGATTTCCATAAAATATGCGCGGGTTATTCATGTTGCTTGTACGCCTAATTGTGAAAATGGATCATTAGATTTATATTTGGTCAGCCTCTGTAGCCTAGTTGGTAGTGACCCTGCCTACGAAGCTAGAGGTTCCGGGTTCAAATCGTAGCGAGGGCATTATTTGTGTATTTATTTATGACTAATGTTTGTTCCTGGGTCGTGGCTGTGTGTATTAAGTACCTATCTACATGTATCTATCTATTATATATATCGTCACCTGGTATCCACATCAGATAAGCCTTAATTGAGCTTACCGTAGGACTTGGTCAATTTGTGTAAGATGTCCCAAGATATTTATTTATTTATCTGTTCTGACACTTCTGACTATTAGAAACTTCATCTCTAGTTATTGTACTACGTATTTAATCTATGTAACTTTGCCCCCCAATATTTATATTTTTTATCCGCTTCCTGTACCAAATTCAACGCCCGTTATTATACGATATAAAAGCACTTCCGTCATTTCAGAACCTCCCACCCCTCACCCCCCACCTGGCTTATTCAGGCATCCATCCATCATGCTGACACCATGACGGTCCAATATTGAAATAGCTTTACTATGCGTTAAGTAAATATCAGTTTCCTGGCGTTTTGTCGTCGAAGTTTGATACACGATGTTTTGTCACGTTTAGCTTTTGTACAGAGTGTTTTCGAGTGAATCTCTCCGTGTTTGACATACCGTGTCAGTCATCCGCAGACCACGAACCCTGTAAAGTGTTCGAAACGTCGGAATGAAGTTAAAGTTGGTTAATATACGCGAATGTATCAGTTTTCATAGTTTTATTTCATACCAAGTATCTTAAACATAAACAGTCTATAGTGATTGACATATTAAGATCCGATTTTCTACACCCTGTAGGTAACTTTATTGTGATTATTATCTAAACTTATTTTCTATGAAATCTGACACTTTGGTACGTAGTGGTAAACAAAATAAGTATTCGTACTAAAATTTAAACTTAAACGGTCTTTGTTTATACAAAGCCATAATGAAGTTTAGACACACAAATATTGTTTTTTTCTATGATATTTAAAAATACTATCGACCTTTTATAGGTTTTCCAGTAAACTACTCCTATTTTGTTAATAACTTGAATAATAATAGTAACACCCCGTTTTATGCGAAACATGCGATAATCGCGAATCGAATCGAAAAGCGAATTTAGCGTATATCGGGGTCTTGTAATAAAGTTCCGAACTCAAGCATTTACGTTATTTTTGTGTATTTGTAGTACAGTTATATTCATATGTATATAAGAATCATAAAAACATATTTAAAATCACACTTAGCCCTTTCATTTAAAATATTTCTGGTTGGCAAAACTTTTCTGGTTGTTTTTACAACTATTTACCTAACAGGTAAAAGTCCATCGTTGAGTCACCAACTTACATATATTATGTGTACAACATTAGAACATTCTAAGTTTTTGCGGTTCATGCCTGAACCACTCAGAATGAAATGTTATATTTTATAAGCTTCAATCATAACAAATAGGAGTCGTTCTCTAAGGGCAAGCAATACGAGCTTGCGTGTCAGTGAACGTCTTATTTGTTTAGTATATTACATGTTATACATATCCTTTATTTATTTCTAACATTAAAAGAAAGCGCCACTTCAATAAACCCTAACATAGTAAGCAAGTGGCGGTGCTACTCGGTACCGCAGTCATAATGCGAATAAGCTCAAAGTTACGAGTTCATAAAAATTTCATTGATCGCCGAAATGACACCGCGCCGTTTCAATATTCGAGACTTCGCGTGGCTATAAAACGAATCGTCCCCGCGGGAAACGTACTGCATGGTTCTGGTGCTTTCTTTCGTTTTCTAGAATGTTCTAGGTTGATGATATAATGCCGATGGGTTTTTTGCTGTAATCCTGCGACCCATTATATAACATAGACGTCGAACGCCAGCTCAAAAATGCCCCCAAAAATAATTGGTCAGTTGTGCCTAGAAGGGCAGGACATAGCGCTTTTCTTAACGCAGCATATTTCGGCGCAACATCTTTGACAAAATGTTTATTGAACTATTTTTAAATGGCAGATTAAGTTTTTATAGGTTGATATTGAAATTCATTATCGTCATGCATTGAAGAGGGGATAACACATGTCAATTACAGATGTAGTGCAAAATCCTTTCTCTTCAGCTTTTCACGGAAACGCCCGAATTAATCTCCCTGTCTTAACTAGCTTCAGTGTAATATATACTGAAGTTCATTGTGACAACATGGGATAAGTTCGCCTTTGTACTTATTCTAAAAGTGATTATTTTTCATATTATGATTTGTTTTTTTTCTGTACAATAAAGTGTTTTACTACTACTACTACAACAATATGAATTCGGATGTTTCCGTGAAAAGACGAAGAGAAAGGATTTATATCTGTAAAATTCAGGACTGTTTTGAAAGGCAATTTAGTATGGCGTGCGGTTTCCATGTTTTATTTGTTCGTAGCTGTAAAAGCTTGAGTACAAACAACACCATTTTGCTCAAATAATTGGCTGTGTGTGTGTGTGTGTTTTAACCCTAGCCGTAAAAGAAAACGATGGCGTCTGCGTCGTTGCTGCCAAACAGCGGTCTTCAGCTACTAATTCTTCATATATTCCCAATATGGCACGCCATGCATTTACGTTCAAATATTAAGTGAAAAATTATTTGCGTTTTTTAGTCCTTATTTCATAAACATAAGACTTAGACTTACGTAACTTAAGCCGTACCTACACGAAACGGATAATATTAAACGTGGGTTTACGCTATTAAGACACATTTTGTCGTTAAAATATATATTCTTATGTATTCGTTTCAGTTGCTTATAAAGGCCCATTACTTACATTTTTTATTTACAGTTTGGAGTACACAAAG
This sequence comes from Thaumatotibia leucotreta, assembly GCA_025490895.1. Taxonomy (NCBI): domain Eukaryota; kingdom Metazoa; phylum Arthropoda; class Insecta; order Lepidoptera; family Tortricidae; genus Thaumatotibia; species Thaumatotibia leucotreta. Next base: position 30,763 of record JALPQI010012557.1, on the reverse strand, counting down.
TGTCAACAACAATATCAAAACAAAGCAACATAATCTAGCAAATCGAATTGCAAGAATTCAAGTAGAACAGCTAATAAAAATGGCAGTAAAGCATATCGGGATTATCGGATCACGTTCAGAAACAAAAGAATAACCATTCTTGATACCGAAATGTCTAGAAAGGTACCACAATTTTTAGAAAATGATGCTAAAAGAAATATCAATCATTTAATGTACTTTAAATAGTGATGTGGTCTGGAAACAACGTTTGTCGTCCCAGAATTACGGCTAAAATTGTAATGTACATAAGATTTTAAATCTGTTTAAAGATTCACATTTTCTTTTACAATTGTTAATATCTTTACATGCTGTTCTATGTGGTGGCAGTTTGTTGTTTATTCTGTGAGCCATTCCTGATTACATACATACATTATCAGCCTATGATAGTTCACTGCTGGACGTAAGTATTTGTCACCACCCCAACTCCTCTTGCTGGTGTCGTAAGAGTCGACTAAGGGATTGAAATGTCACTGACCATTAATTTGATAAAAGATTGATGATGGGCAGCTGCGTCATCATAGTGGACACATTATTGCGATTGCCAATCCGCTTGCCCAGCGTGGCGATTATGGGCATTTACCTCCTAATTAGTCTATATGCATAGTTAATAGGAGAAGTCTACATCTAGCAGTGGACTATCATAGGCTGATAATGTGGTAGACATCCGCCTTTGAATGGCTAAAGTACCTTCGAAATATTAAGTACAGATGTCGCTAGTGATTAGTTTCACAATACCACGTACTGAAATCGATGTGATTGACGGAAGGGCGTCTGGTGTAATTAGGAGCACATTGGACCGGTAAATCAGAGGAGGCGGGCGGGTTCGAATTCCGTGGCAACCAGAGTCTTTCGCAGTTGATTTTTTTCTATGGTAAGCACATCTGTTATTATCAAACCAGAATCAGAAGGAGATTCGAATATACTGTTGACACAATAAATGACACAACATTTACCAAGAAAACAGTTGTTTATAGAGTGATTAATTAAATTAATCTATTATTTGTAAGTATTTTATTTATTTTTTATTTTATTCTTATAGGTTCACCAACAATCATTTACACAATTTCATCACACTGCGATCGCCAATCCGCTTGCCCAGCGTGGCAATTATGGGCATTTACCTCCTAATGCTTCTATACGCATAGTTAATAGGAGAGGCCTACGTCCAGCAGTGGACTATCATAGGCTGATGATGATGATGATGATGATTTAGAGTAGTGCAACAATTAATAAAAGGTAAACCTCATGCACGTATTATGAAGTAAACATAAGTCTTAGTAAACTTAGTAATACTAAATCTAAAGGTTAAATTCTAAACAGATTTAAACCAACTTAATAAAAAAAAAGAGAAAAATGTCATCCTTGATGCAAGTTTGTTATTTCATCTAGTACTTACTTATACAAATCCAAAGAGTCCAAACTTGAAAGGGTAATAGTGATATCACTTTATTATTAAAATTTTATTTAAGTATCTGCACTTAAACTATGAATATTATCCTAGATTGACTTATACACTGTTGTGTCAACAGTAGTTACTCTCGAATCCCGTTCTAATCGCGGTTGAATAATACGACATTGTGGGATTGTCGGGATTTTTTTCAAAATGTTTAATGTTCTAATATAATGAATAAAGTAATTTCGTTGCTAAATCATATTTATTTCTCTCTTATAAACAGTTGCGGAGACTCAAAAATGAAAAATCCCGGACTCGCCGGGATTATTCCCCCCACTTGTAATCACGGAGACGTTTTAATGCTTCATCAGTTAACACCTTTTGAATATTTAAATTGGAAATCTAACGACATTTCTCGCTGGCTGGGATTACAATATTGTTTTTAAACGGGGACCTATTCTGTCGTCAGAATGTCTATTTGATCTGGCACTTATTGTCTCATCTAGAGATGTGACGTTCCCGGTAAATTCGCGATCTTACTGTAGGGAAAGTTGCCATTTGAGAATATTCTCCATATTGTGTTGGGAAAATTACCGCGAACGGCTCATCAGTTATCGCGCAGAAATAAGTGTGATTGAAGTCAAGTTCACTGTCAAATATTTGTGTAAACCTCTGGCCCCAATTTCACCACATTGACAAGTGCTACAATTGTAAATTTACTGTTTCTTCAATCTGGGGCGTCTATAGGATACAGTCACCGTTTACCATCGGAAGGACCGCGCGTTTGTTTACCACCAACATAAAATGTAGCACAGGAACTTTAATAAATCAGCAGTAAACAAATTTTTGCCACTGGAACATAATAATAAGACACTTACGATCTTCCATTAAAATATATAAACCGGAATTGTGGATTTCAGTTTAGATTAACAAATCAAATAAATATTTGTAGAAACGGAGTAGGCCCCGTTCTTCTCGACTTTATATTTCAAGGATTTATAGGCTTCAATTTATAGGGTTTAAACGAAGTGGTGTTGCTTTGTTCTTTGACAACAACGAATTAACTAGCCTGAATAAACATTGTACTATTGTTTTGATATTTTAATACATTAACAGATAGAGATGAATAAAAGTCACCGACGTCCTCCGGATTAGTAAGCTGAAGTAGCAATGGGCAGGCCACATTGCACGCAGAGCAGATGGCCGATGGGGTCGAAAAGTGCTCGAGTGGAGACCACGACTAGGCAAACGCAGCGTAGGACGTCCACCCACAAGATGGACAGACGACCTTATCTATATGTATCTATTCTACTATTATATATCGTCACCAGACCTGATCGCATCAATTGGAACTTGTATTTATGTCATACATAAATAATGTCTTGGAACATCTTTTTCAAATTAATTACAAATTAAACTAAAATTAAAAACTAAAGATAAAACTTATATTAAAATTAAAATATACCTATAAAAAGAAAATACCTTCCAAAAGATCCGCCTGCGGCATGGTGCCCATGACGCTGGCGGCGTTACCTCGCTGAATCGCTAAAGAGATTCTTTGTACGAGGTAAGCGCCAGCCCTTGGGTCATCTTACACAAATCGACCTAGTCCCACGGTAAGCTCGATTAAGGCTTATAAGCCTTCCAAGATATTATTTATTATTTAACTATGACATAAATACAAGTTCCGAATATCCCAACAGCAATGTTTAAGGTAAAGAGGAAACATAAATTAAAATCGTTAAAAGTGTTACCAATTCTTGGCTCGCTCACTCTACGTCTCCGCCCAAAGAGTTGTTTTACGACCGATCCCTATCTCCTTCGGCACTTTAACAAAACGCAGTATCTTCATGTAAATGTTGAATTCCTTACGACGTTTGGGAACTGAGTTGGTTATCAGATCTGGCGCGTGGATGGTAAAAAACTTGCATTTGTCCATATTTCCGCTGCGCAATGCCAAAACGTTTTGCAGATTTTTAAAATGGCTAAATTGTTGTTATTTATGGTTTGATGTGCAGTATTAGAATAATATTTAAATATTTAGCAAACGGGGTACTCATTTAATTTAAAGCGATAATTGCTCGACACGTTTCGAGCCATTTAGAGGATCCTCATCATGGAGTATCGGGTGTTGGTCGCGGGTATTCCATGATGACGATCCTCTAAATGGATCGCAACATGTCGAGCAATTATCGACTTAAATTACGTGAGTAACCCGTTCGCTAAATATTTGAATTAATGTAACAGAAGATTTTAGTACGGATAGATTCCGATACTTAAAATATTGTTTTAAACTTTCACGATTATCACTCATTTTATAACGACGGGTGACGGGTTGAGTTCGTCTGCCTGCGACCATGGGTGTAATACTGCGACCATATATAACATGGACGTCTAACGCCAGCTCAAAAATGCCCCCAAAAACAATTGTTCAATTGTGCCAAGATGGGCAGGACATAGCGCTTTTCTTAACACCGCGCATATTTCGGCGCAACATCTTTGACAAATGTGTATAGAATATAGCCAATCAAAACTTTGACGCACCAATTACAACTATTTTTAAATGGTGGTTTAAGTTTTTAAAGGTTGATATTGAAATTCATTACCGTGATGCATTGAAGCCGGGGTGACACTTGTCAACTAAAATTCAGGACCGTTTTTGAAAGGCAATTTAGTATGGCGTGCGGCTTCCATGTTTTATTTGTTCGTAGGTGTAATATCATGCCCCAAACGTCAGGATTATAATTATTAAACGTCGCTAAAGTACCAAAACCGAATTCCTTAAATTAGCAAGTTAATGCATTTAACATTATGCAGTTCACGTAATAATAATGCTCAGTAAACGATCAGATTTTATGCGGGCACATCAAGTGTCGAAGTGCAATTTTGTAATTTTACAACCGCATCAGAGAGTCGTAAAGTCCGTGGAGTTTAAGAGCATTTTATTGTTACACTCTGTTGCACTTCAGCATCTAATAGAGACAGATACAAAATTAGAGTTAATACAGCGTGTGTATTTCATCGTTGAGATTGCCAAAACCCACATGTCTAAATTCATAATTTGACAAAAGAAGAATGTAAATGTGTGTCATTTGAAACCCTTTATCTGGCAATGTATGTCACAATCAACATAGTCTTCGACCCAAGCAATAACTACTAAATTAGTAGTATTTTTTCCTCACTGGCTATATTATGCATGACGACATTTCACCCCGCCCCTCTGGCTAGTATGCAGCAACCGCTCAGCCGCATCAGTCGTGAGTTACTAACGTTTAAAAAAAAGTGCATTTTTTCGAGAATTTTTGGAGATCCGATCTTTAAGAGGAAGCTATGCACCTTCTTCACCTTACTTTAAAGTTGAAATTAGATACTAGTCCGATCTTAAGCCAATACGATTTTTCGGTTGGGTGTCTTGAAAAAAATTAATAGTGCAAGTTTGAGTGTCGATTACTCCTAAGCTATTCGGCTGAGCGGCATTAAGTAAATTTATATTGAAAGCTTGATTTTATCACGTACCTACATCACACATCTGCAGGTAAAAAATAGTGAGAATAAATTTATGATAATTTTTCTGACATCCTTTCAACTCACCGAAAAATGGTCCGGTTTTATCCGGCTGTACCTTACTTCAAAATAGTAGTAACATAAGCGATGCCCGCTGAAAAAAAAATTACGCTACTTCATAGAGCATACCCCAAACCCCTTTGGCTGTTTTTATCCCTTATTTGTTATTAAACATTTTGTTTTATTATTAAGGAGGACAATAATACGAAACCTTAATTAAGGGGTCTTATTGTTGTTTTAGAATGTTTTCCTAAAGTGAGTAGAATATTGCTTACTTTGTATACCCTAATATCCAGTCTACCAATGAAATGTAAATAAGAAAGGTCGATTAAATTGGTTTCAACCTAATTTTACGACCACACGTACAAATGAAGATCACTGATTTAAGCCCAAACGAATCAATTAAATTGACAATCAGCTAAATAATTATGAAAATTGGTTAATTATCGTCCCCGGTGCATAACATGATTGCTCTCGGGAAACCAACATCATTGGATTTCGTTTGGTATACACTGAAAATGAAGGAAAGAGTGGTGGGCTGTAATCCTTATAAAAAGAAACCTGATGTTTACCTGGTATGTTAAAGGTAGAGAAATATCAGAAAATTATGTTCATTGTAATGGGGCTCGATGGATCGGTCCACAGGGAATGAATGGAGTTAACTGATCACAATTGAAGGCAGTATACATAAGTTCAGATAGTTATTTTACTATACACCGTGCCCGTTCACAGCCCAAAAAATTTAAACCACGTATTTCTGACTAGGTACGCTTAGAAGTTATAATGTCAAATGACATTATCTAGATTGGTTTAGTTTTACAGATCATTTAACGGGTGATAACAAAAAAATGAGAATTGATTCAGAGGCGTAAAAAATATATCTTGTTTATTATTTTTAATGATTGGATGTCCTTAGGCTATTTACACGTAACGGCTATTTACGACACCAATAATAGAATTTAAGATACGGTTCATGGTAAGATTTTCGACAAATGTTAAACCCAATGTCTGGACAAGAAGAGTGTTGGACGGCTTCTTTTTTTCTTTTGGGTAGGTACATATGTTTTGACCCATTTACACAACTGCACAAAAATTTCAAATTTCCAATTGTTTAAATACTAAATTTATACATAAACATCTCCCATACAACAAGATGGTTAAAAATATTTGAGGTTTTGGATTTCCACTCCTTGATGAAATTAACCATTTTTTTCTATAATTTCAAGTCATCCAGTAAGACTGTGAAGAAAAAAATATTTTTACGAATCAAAGTATTCTGGTTTTCTTTTCGTCTTGCTACATTCTAAACCAATGTTTTTAAAACATCAACAAGCATGGGAGCCATGTAAAAACTTTTTTTTTTATGGCAACTCGTGGGCTGGTAGAATCATAATGATTAAAATTACAATTCTGTTTGTTTAGTCTTTCCTTGGTCAGTATGTTTGCTGATTTGCTGTTACCATTTCTGTAAGCTGTTGCCAGGGATGTAAGGATTCTATAAGGAGAGGATAAGCAAACACTTTTATTAATGAAATTTCCCTATTTACTTAGGTTTCTTCTATGTTTAAGTTTGAAATTTAAATATGTCCAAGACATTTTTTACAGTTTATTCTTTTAACTCCATTTCGTCAAAAACGGAAATACTTAAAAAAAAAATAATGCTAATTTTAAGAACCTCTGAGATATCGCTACAAGTTAATGAATAAACTATGTAATTTATGTGACTAGTTTAATTTTGAGGTCTAGGGAATATGATTCTCATTTTTTTGTTATCACGCGTTAATTTTTAAGATTCTTTAATGCTCAAACGCATTTTTGGATGCAGTGATACCAATACAACTTTTAGTTTTTACTTACTGCTAGTACAAATAAATAGAAGAAAATATTGCGAACATATCCAATTCATAAACATAATTTACAAAAAATTATACACATCACTAATTTATTTGTATTAAAAGGTAAGTAAAAATGTATGGGCGTCCCTAGAAGAGTAAATGCCCATACGCATTGTACTATGTGTGGCCTTTTTTATTTTTTATTTTTTTTTTTTTATTTTATTTTATTTGTATACACAAAATGTTCGCCTTACAGTGGAGACCAAACGCCAGAACATGGGAAAAATACAGAAAAACAATATGGGAAATATAACAAACAAATAATTTACAACACAGAGTCTAAAAAACGATTAAATAGTATTACAGTTTTATAGTAGGTATGCATACCTCCCCACCAGTCGATGTCAGGCTCGTCTAAAGCAAAGGTTTACTTAATTTTCAGGTCCATGATACGAGTATTAAACCAAGAAATTCATATTCTTCCTCTTTTTCTTAGTCGTCTGTCCTCGCTTCATTAGCAGCCAATTTGCCAACCGACTAACAAAGTGCAGCCAGACTCGTTACTAGCTAATTACCTCGTTACATTAGGGCTTGGAATCAGCACATTTAAATTGCTAGTCATCGATTCTGGTCCCGGGGGCTTGGGAATGTTCCGATTGTCTGCCGAGTCGGGAACCCGGGGCATGATCTTCCGTAATTCAATCATTGTTATACCTTATATTATGATTATACCTCGATATTTTTCTAGCAAGAACGAGAGATTGACAAAATTAAACATCGACATAACTGCTATCGATGAGTACATCCTGTTCTCATAAAAATGCTAACTCCGCAAAAACATGTAACAAAAAAATACAGGATCCATCTAGGCTTTGTTCTAAATATCTTATATTTCATATTAATCATTTCCTACGACTTTAGAGTATATTTTATAAATCTTTGCAATTTTGATGGGTACTAAATACAAGATATGAAAAAAAATATGTATAATTTTGAGTATAATTTGCATTCGTGTAATTTTTCTCTAAGCTACGGCAATGTTTTTATTAATTAAATTTATTTATCGACTACAATGAGACTTATCGATAACAGTATGTCGATGTCTAATTTTGTCAATCTCTCGTTCCTGCTACAAAAATATCGAGGCATAATTATGATACTAGGAGTACGCGCGTTCTCTTTTAATAGGCGTGTCCATGAAATAAAGTAACCATCATAAAATCAGTCTCCACTGTTATGCGATAGTTCCATGTAGTTAAAACAGCCATCGGACTGTAAATTGATTCTGCTGTTTAATTTTTTGACAGCGGTAAGAATACATTTGTCACCACCCCAACTCCTGCGGGTGTCGTAAGAGTCGACTAAGGGATTGAAGTGTTACTGACCATTATTTGACAAAAGGTTTATGATGGGCAGCAGCGTCATCATAGTGGACACATTACTGCGATCGCCAATCCGCTTACCCAGCGTGGTGATTATGGGCATTTGCCTCCTAATACGTATAGCATATTTAATAGAAGAGGTCTACGTCCTGAAGTGGACTATCATAGGCTGATGCATGCATGCATGCATAAAATCAGTCTCCACTGTTATGCGATAGTTCCATGTAGTTAAAACAGACATGGGACTGTAAATTGATTCTTCTGTTTAATTTTTAGCAATTTAAAATGTAAAATCATTCGTTTAAAGTTGTCAAAATGAAAATGGGAGGGGAGTAATTTAGAATTTAATTATTAATTTGTTATAGTCATGACATTCAATTACGATAATTTACGCTTGGAGACCTTGTACATCTCCAAACGTGCATTATATAATATTATTTTCATATACCTATTCGGAGAGAAACCTTTACTTCGCTATAAATTATTACTTATAAATGTTCTGGCTTTTAGAGACCTTACATCTCTTGTTATTATTATTATATTTCAATTTATTTAAAATAAATTTTATGTTTTTTTTTTAATGCATGTTAGTTGTAAGATGTACCATGATTGTTTGAAATAATTAGTCCCGCCAAGTTTCTTACCGGTTCTTCTCGGGTCAGCGGTGTAGGGTTAGAACCGGAAGTAGTTTTATTACTTAGACGATTCAAAAGAGTTTGTTGCTATTCCAATTGGAATAAAGTCACACCTCGTTCGAGTCATTAATAGGTGTGATTTGTATGGAAATAACTGGAAACGCAGCCTTAAACTCAGAAATCGACCTCCAGCTCGGTATGCATTAGCAACAAGAGTAGTCTCAGAGGACCCGCTCATACCGACGCAGCGAAAGTCTGGGTTCGTTAGGAGATGTTGACACAGTCATATCATTAGGTTCATCCGTCTTTGATGTTTCTGGTCAAAGCTAAAGGAGCCTAAAGTAGCTAGCTACTTTAGAGGGCAAAAGGAAGTCTAATTTCCTATCCTTGTGTAGGCATTGACGCTTTATTACAAAATCTAATGTGTAAACAATTTATTGGACTAGATCTAGCATAAAGTTACTTTTACTGATGCATTTTTTGATGCGATAGTTTTTAAACTCCAAACACAAACGTGTTTTAATTTTACAGTACAATTTTCCTAATTTAAAGCGTATTTTTTCCATGAAGTTTGGGTTAAATCGAAAAATTATGAATTATAGAATGACTAGTTAAACGTATAAAAATATGTTGTTAGTATGAATTTACTTCCGTAGTCGATAAAATTTGGTCTGAAAAATTCTTATTTATAAATGAATTCAGTTAATCACCCAAAAAAGGAAAATTCTGCATAAATATTTAGAAAAGATGAACTCTGAAAACATATTTTGATAAATGTCGTACTAAACTACGCGTCTTGCTGTAATAATATTGTAAGCCAATTCTATTTCAACAAGATTTGTGCTTCTTTTCAAAGGAGTGACGATGTTCACACGTTCCTTTGAAGTGTTTTAATTATTCAGAAAACTCATGAACGATTGAATGAAATACTGACAGCACCGAGCATATTTCAAAAAGCAAAAAGCCTTATTATTTTCCCTTATAATCTCGCGACCTACAGAATCAATCTCCAAAACGAGCCCGCAAAATAGATAGCTTGTTTAATCCTTGGTTTTAAATTTATTCGGCCCTCGGGGGCCGTTTATCGTCGTTCCAAAAATGAACTGCGGTTATCTGAAAGAGACGTGAGTTGAATACCGATCAGGTTCGAGTTGAATGGGAGTTGGTTTCTTCATTTGAGGGATGCTACTTAGTAAAGGTACTTGGGGTGCTTCCTGAGTACTTGTTTGCGGTTGTTATTTACACGTGAAACCACATCTTAGCATCGTCTTCCGCCAGATACTAAATAACCTTAAGTTCTGAATTCAGATGTCATATACCAAAGAAAGTGAAGTGTCACTGACCATTCTACAAGATTGATGATGGGCAGGAGCGTCATCATAGTGGACACATTACTGCGATCGTCAATCCGCTTGCCCAGCGTGGCGATTATGGGCATTTACCTCCTAATACGTCTATACGCATAGTTAATAGGAGCAGTGGACTAACATAGGCTGATGATGATGAATTGTAATTTGTGTGGAACAAAATAAATGATTCTATTCTATAGATTCTTCCTCAATTTTCGCAACTTATACATACTATGTACAGACGACAGGCTCTAATTTCTTGGGGATATTCTACCTCTAATAGGACTTAGGAGTATATAACCAATGAAATGAAATAGATTTTTTTGTGTGAATTAATTTGAGATTTTCTTTATTATATTACGGGACTTAACCGCGTAAACTTACGGTTACTTTCCGTGATTATTACTATTAAAAAAAAAAAAACATTCGTTTGATCAGTCAGTATAATATTGACTCTCTTTTACTTTTAGATCGACGTTTTGTGCATTTAGATAAGCTCGTTGCGTAAATTCTTCGGCTTATTTCTCCAAATATTCATCAGTTGTGTTTTGGACATTTCCAGATGAATGATAGATATCCATTTCTGAACGTGCGTAATGCCTATTTATCTCGTCTCACAAAAAGCGGTGATATAAGTCACTTTCAACGGAGGATTGTCCGTCCAATCTTGATATCTCTCGTGGCAATAACTCGGCTTTCGGCACCCAATACCCGTACCTTGGGTTCATAGACGGTGCAGTTGGTAGCGAGTTTATAAACTCACTTGCCGTTAACGAGCCATTTAAAAAAATATACAGTGTATTGCCATGACCCGGTCTTTTACGGAAATGGTTGATAATACCTACGAATAACTAGCAATTGCTTTTAAGTATTAACATTTATTATCATAATATTTGAATTGACCGTACAATTTTGTCAGCCTCCGTAGCCTAGTTATTAGTGACCCTGCCTACGAAGCTGGAGGTTCTGGGTTCGAATCCCGGCGATATCTATCTATTATATATAATATCATCGCTTGCTACCCACATCACAAGCCTTAATTGAGCTTATCGTGGGACTAGGTCGATTTGTGTAAGATGTCTCAAGATATTTATTTCTTTATTTATAATTAATTTTATTTCCTTCGAACGATCAATACGTATATAACGCGGGTATTGTGCTTGATTGTCAAACGTTGTGAGTGGCTGCGATCTATAATTTTTTTTATTTTGAAGTACCTACATTCCTTCTTTTCTTTGAAAGTTAATTACTTTTAAAATTACAATTTTGTATCACAAAATGCTCAAAGATTGATTAGAAATCTGCATCGCATAAAAGCTTGAATCATGGTAACACGCTGTATACATATACGCACGCATAGCTAATAGGAGAGGCCTAAGTCCAAAAGAGGAATAAAATTGGCTGATGATGATAATGGTACTGGTACCATAAATATTTCGTGGGATGAGTTTGACACCAATTGTCAGGAAGATAGTAAGTGAATCCTACCCAACACCGTAAGCCCATGGTAATACAGATCGCCCACTATCAATACCGAACAGATTACACAGAATTGACGGTTTAAAAATGATCCATTTTTGTTTGCCACGTTATAAATGACGAGCCGCTATCGCTACGAGGGTGGAATGCGGAGTTGAGTTTAATGCGGGTATTTTTCGGTGCTCTGGTGATTAAGTAGCTCAAGTTTGGCGAGGAAGTAATTGTTTTTATTTTGTACTTAAAAAAGCAATTTATTTCAGTTTTAGCGTAGATAGTAGAAGTGGTCGTGTGGAGACAACAGTAAGAATATATTTACCACCACCCCAACTCCTCCTTCGGGTGTCGTAAGAGTCGACTAAGGGATTGAAGTGTCACTGACCATTATTTGATAAAAGATTGATAATGGGCAGCACCGTCATCATAGTGGACACATTACTGCGATCGCCAATCAGCTTGCCCAGCGTGGCGATTGTGGGTATTTACCTCCTAATGCATATACACATGGTTAATAGGAGAGGCCTACGTCCAGCAGTGGACTATCATAGGCTCATGGTGTATGTATAATGTTGATAGAAGAGAATGCTTTGGCAAAATATGATGAGAGAGCTCCGATTGTTTTGTCGCAAATGGGTCGTTTTTTTTTCAAAGTTGTGCTCCTTCTGTTTTTTTGTAACATAGTTATTTTTTATATGAATTCTACTCAAAACTGTGAGCTGTTTTGATCCTAATAGAAGAAAAAAAGCCCAAATTTCCATTCCGTTACCGCCATACAAAATGTTTGAAAAACTGGTATCGGACTAGAAAGAAAATCTTCTCTTATCAGGATGGAAGATCTCGCAATTCAAAGTGGAAATCATATTAAAAGTATCCAAACAAAAAAAAAGCGAAGGGACAACTTTGAAAAAAATCGCCTAAATGTATCTAGGGACTGAAAACGTAACTAATACTGTCTCTAGTGCTAATAAATGTAGTAAAAAAGATACAGTATACATTAGATAACTATGCATCGGTAAAAATACTAACAGTAATATCAAAGATCTGAAGTAGCAGTGACCTGGATATATTGCCCGAAGAATTGAGAAAACCAGCCAATAGTGACTATGACTATTCATAGGTCAACATAGCCTCGTCCTGCCCGTCATATAAAGTTTGAGCTATTGAAATTTCAACCTAATGTGTTTGAAAATATAGCCGCTTTTCCTTTGTTCTACATTTTACATAAAGATAAATAATTTTGAGTGTAACCTCAACCTAAACGAGCTATACCTACATTATTTGCCAAAAACGAATATGTCCTTTATAAATCACATTGGGCAGGACGAGGATATAGTGGGAAGGTTCCCACACTAGATGATCCGGTGACCTGTACGATCAGCACATGATTGGTGCGACAACATGTCGCCGCGAGATAGACTATCCGTCTCTCTTATTAATATAGTTAGTAAAAGACGGGAAATGTATCTCGCTGCGACATACCGTCGTACCAATCATGTGCTAAGCGTACTGTTAAAGATAGCTAGCATCTTTTGATTACGGGCTGCGCACGATCGACTGATAATGATGATGATAGTTATACATTTACGACTCTGCATTTAAAATTTCGTAGACACTGTATTGGGTATGGTAAAATAATATAACTAAATTTTCAATTCAAGATCAAATCGGATAAAATGGAACTAGAAAACCTAACTCAATTCGCTTTCAAATCCGATCTGGCTTCCAATCCCGTCAAAGACACCTGCCACTATCAATTGTTATACAGGGTGTAAGTCTAATACGGGCGAAGCTCTTAACGGGTGTTAGTTTACGACATAATAAGTACATTCAAATAACTTTTACTTAAAATTAGAGCAACAAAATTTTCCATACAAAATATTTCGGCGCGCAATGTAGAGCAACATACGCGAGTTAAATACTCGTTGACAGCTATTTTCAAAAGCAGTTGACATAGCTGCGATATCAACAATTACAAATGTTCGTACCTACATTGCTGCTCCGATTATCTTTAAAAAAATCTGTGCAGTCATAATTAAGAGTAACTTTAAAAAACCCTTGTAATCCATGATTACACTAATGAATCCCATGCCTGGTTTAATTGATCACCCGTATAAGATTTACACACTCTATATGTACAATACAATACAATACTCTTTATTGCACACCAAAAAACAGTAAAACAACAGATATGCAGTGTTACAGGTATAGGTATTACAATGGGCGGTCTTATCGCTAAAATGCGATCTCTTCCAGACAACCTAAGGAAGCGGAATAAAAGCAGTTTAAACTTAGAGTAGGTGATGCTAAAACAAAAGACAAGTAACGAAATAAATTATATAATGATATGTTTCCTATTTTGTTTTTTTGTGGCTAAGTAATGTGTCGCACTTGACTTTCAATCCGCAGATCGCGGGTTGAAACACTCGGCTCGAGCAAAAGGCAGTTAACACAGACAAGTAACTTTTACCTTAGCGTGTACTCAATACGTAAAGCAGTCTATCGTGCGTGCATTGATGTTACTTGTTACTTGCAAATTGTGGTACGGCTACAGTCTTATCTTAGATACACTTCCTCGGTTGATACTTTATTTAAAACAGCAAGTCATGCTTAAAATGCAATTTTTACCGTAACTTTATGATTTTTTTTTTACATTTTGAAAATTAGTTTCTACACGGTAAAAACAGGTCACTTCAACTAAAACAAATTTCTTCAATGCTAAGCAAATATTTTTAATCTAAGAATATGATCCTCTCCCTATTATAGCCGTAAAAAAATATTTTCTTAAAAACAGATTAATTTACTCTCAGTATTTGCTTTTTATACCAAGATAGTATAACTTGAATACAAATAAAGGAAAATCAAAATAAGAATGCTTTATCTAATTGCTTTAAAAGTTTACTTTACTTCAAGAATCACAATTACTTCAAATAAGAAAACATGAAATCAAACTAAAACAATGTCACAACAATCAAGAATTTGTATCTTGCAAACAGAAAATTTTCTTGAATTAAACATTTTATGACTTTTTGTTATAAGATAAATCAGTGATCTTGGGCATAACGCCCATATATCTTATAATAAGCATTTTACTCTTGAAACCAGAATATAATTGAAGAAAAATTAATTTTTCAACTGAGAAATGCTACAGTCAGACTGGTACAAATATATTTTAAGATAATACGTTTTTGATTTGATTCTAGTAAATATGCTAAGAATATAATTATGTTTTCTCAAACAAAGATATCCTTTTTATCTGTGTACAAACTCTTCTTCTTCTACCTAGCGTTATTCCGGCCTTTGCCAGGGTCCGCTTTCCTGCTACATTTCCTCCACTTTACGCGATCCTGGGCATCTTCTACTGTAAGCCCATTCACACTCTTTGGTCTGCCGCGGGGTCGGGGGCCGTCAAGGGCTAGGTTAAGGTTGTTTACATACAAATGAATCGATCCTACTAATAAAGCTGTACAAATGTAATATTATTAGATTAGTTTCTACAAACTAATCTAATAATATTACATTTGTTTGATGCAATGATCAGAAGAATTCAGAAATGATCTGATTCTAAAATTAATTTGATCAATATAGCAAAATCGTTAAAAAATTGTTTGAAATCAGCACGACAGTTGCTGCAGTAGAATTTAATGAAAAATTACGTCTAACCCGATTTCTTTCTTTTGAGTGTAAATTATCCTAAATTCTACAACTAAATTTTGCTCTCACCGCGCATTCTATAAGCAAACATAATGCAATTACTGACTTCAGGTTGCTCTGAACACCGACATTGTACCTATGCGAATTCCCGTCGATACTGTTTTACACAACCTAAATGGCAACACCGCGTTTAGATCATGCCTGTAGCAACAAACTTAGAAATTCGAAAATGTCTAGCTCAGGCTTTCAGCTGTCTCCTTCGTTCCAATGAAGGTGCCATTGGAATGAAAGATACAGATTCTGGAAATTTTCGATTCAGTGTTCGAAGTAGACCCTCAGTTATCTCTACGGATGCATGCCAGCGCCGGATTCTTAGATGCACTTTCCCGGTTGATAGTGCAGTTTGTAGACTACACGTTTAGGAGCGTTTGCGGGCGTAGGTCATGGACTTTAATACGTTTACGCATTACCAATGTTACCAATATACATCGTTTTTCTGAAATGGCAGTGGACGGGGCAAATTGCACGTAGAACCGAGTGCCATTGGACCGGTCATTGTGGTAATCTTTTATTTATTATTTTTCTATAATTATCACAAATGTGATATATATACGAAAGTCTTTTTTTAAAAGATGGATAGAAAGATTCCAACCTTTCCTACCTAGTTACAACGTAGTCTCATTGAAAGTGAAGTCGCATCGAATATCAAAATAAGTATAAAAAGTACACTTACGTGTATAAGAGGTATTTTTTCTTATAAATATTAGATATACCAAAGAAAAAAGACCAAGATCGTCCATCGAAGGAAACGTTCATCTTCTTTCTTCTTCCACAAAACTCTTAGGAGTCATAACGACGATGGACTTTTTAATTTGACAGTAAATATTATTGAATGATAAAACTTTACATACAAAGTAATCGAACCTACTAATAAAACTGTACAATTTATATCCACAAATTAAATCTAATTTACTTAACCTATATGTAAGATGGGACCTTGTGGCATTTTACTGAGGATACTGGCGGCATTTTCTCGTTGTATCGCAATACTGATGCGTTGTGCGAGAAAGTTCATGGGAACGTAATTTGGAATGATTTTTTAGTGACCTTAACACAAAATTGAATCCATAAAACAACTTTCGCATTCATTTCAACATGGGAAATAACATTATGACTTTTACCTTATCAATATTTTCATGATAATATTTCCACTCGCGCTAGTAATTCCAAAAACCAACTTTTAATTTGTAGACCAATGTCAATCCAAGTTTTGTGAAATATAAACGATCACGTTTATGTACCATATTCTAGAAGAATCGAAATCACTCCAAGTATAACCAAGTTAATTTTTCACTTCGCATCCATCGCGCCCCATACCATCCAGATGCAAACTTATCTCGGTGGAGTGGTAGAATTGGTTTCATTTGCCGTCGGAACCATTTGTCGTAGTTGTCTCTTGGGGACGGAACACTCCTGTAGTTTCGTTTGAAACCAAGTAACCATGGAGTTCCGTGAATAAGGAATAAGTTGGTCCAACCACAGATAGATTATCTATTCTGAATATACACAAACTATGTCTATGTTTTTGACACATAACTAGGAAAAATGTGAGGTAAAATCTGGCAAACCCCGCGTAGATCTTCTATTTGACAAGCTCTAAATGGGATACTTTTGAGCCTATTTGATTTTTTTTGTTCATTAACAGTAACAGTTGAGACACTAGTTTCTTAGAGAAAGTTTGATTACTTTTACCCTAATTAAGCTTTCCTAAACTTTAATGTAAAACAAAGATGGTTCAAAGGGGAAGCCTATGTTCAACAGTAGATGTCTTATCCTAATGAAGATGATTACCTATCCTGATGAAGAGTAAAATGACAACAGTCAAGCAGTTTCGCATAAAAGTGCAATTTCTATGATGTGTATAGTATAATTTACACACATGCTTACGCACATATTTGTCCGAATGTTTATATGACAAAGTTAGCGTGTCATGTAAAATAGACACTTACATTTTTGATACCTACATAGATTACTAAAACAAAACAGGATAAAAAGTGGTTACAAAACTTACCAATTGGCCACGGAAATTATTTATATCACTCCAATGTGAGTAAGAAAGACATTACATTTATACTGACCCCCACGGGACAGGCACCGCCTAGTGTGGGGGTCAGTATAAATGTAATGTTTCTTAACCTTTTTTTTGGAAATAAAATATTTGTGTTTTTACAACGTATTCATTGTTTAGTAACAAATAGGTTATTTTCACGGTTGTGTAGGTGCATGAGGATTAATTATATCTCCCTGCAACTCATGTGTTTAGACGCTTTTCCAGTCAAAGCATTGTCAAATTGTAACAGAACTGCAAACGTTAAGACAAAACAGGGAATACGTAATAATTACCACCCCTTTAATCCCGTTCCAAAATCCACCATTCCCCTTAGAACATAAAATATAACTTCCAAGCACAATCTACGTTCTGCACGTAGATTACATTTAGGAATAACTTTCACATGTTTGAAACTGTTTGCTTGGTTGGAACTTCAATCCTACGAGATTAGGTGGAGGTTGGTCGGCTTTCAACTGCCCTTTAGACGATGAAGTATTAGCAACTGTGACACGTGTAAGTTGTAACTTTGTAAGCCGTTGGTTGCTGTTAGATAATTGCATCGGAGATTGAAGAAAAATGTATCTTGTTTCTTATTGTCATCAGCCTATTTCAGTTTTAATGGATTATATCAAGAAAACAAGTATAACAAGTTTTTCCTATTACATAAGCTCATTAGAAAGTAGTGCCCAAAGTCACCACGCTAAGCGTTTGCTTACTACCCAACCTGTTTAGGTTGGGTAGTGTGTTCAATAATCCGTGATATCCTAACCCCTAGCCGACTCTTATAACACCTGCGACCATATATAACATGGACGTCTAACGCCTGCTCAAAAATGCCTCCAGGAACAATTATTCAATTGTGCCAAGATGGGCAGGATATTTTTCTTAACAGCGCGCATATTTCGACGCAACATCTTTGACAAATGTTTGTAGAATATAGCCAATCAAAACTTTCATGAACCAATCACAACTATTTTTAAATGGCCTTGATGCATTGAAGAGGGGCTGACATTTGTCAACTAAAATTCAGGACCGTTTTTGAAAGGCAATTTAGTATGACGTGCGGCTTCCATGTTTTATTTGTTCGTAGTATTACACCTAGAGAAAGACTTGAAGTAGAGTGACTGAATGTATTCTTACTGCCGCCAAAACGCAACCGACTTTAATGACAAGTATAAACAAAATGTCGGCGTATAGTATAGTATATCCCTCCACATCATCACAGATTTCACAAGACAGGCACGCACGATCAAAGCGGCAATCACGCCCCACTCTACCCCCGGAAATTACCCCCTCATTAAACCAAAGTCCTCCAGAGCCGGATATAATGAAAAAATACCCTTTAAAAACTGGAAGTTCAATTAAACTAGCTTTGTAAACGTCAAATTGCCTTCTTAGCATAATTGGATGTTTTCTTTAGAAAACTTTCTAAGACGCGAACAATGCATTAAAGTCAAAGGATCGCCTTATGATTTGAGTTGATGATATTAGAATGTTGATTAATTTGATTCTGGATAATTTGGGAGTATGTTGATATGATTAGCTGAAACAGGGTTGACTTTTGATTATTGTGTTAAGATATTATTTGGTGAAGTGGAATAAATTCTGTATTTCTATTATAATTTATTCAGAATTACGTGGGAATGCAATTGTCTATACGAAGCAAGTAGTTTTTTCTACTTTAAATAGAGTATGAGTATATATAATGTATTTTAAAAATAAATTCTAACGAGGTTGCGTCCTATTAAAGTTTTAATTTGATACTGCCAAGATTTCATATCGGTTTTGCCTATATTTATTTAGTGTTTTATGGGGATCTATTCAGTAGGTATTACCTTTATTAGCCCTGAAGTTATAAAATAGTTATCTATCTTAGTATAGAAAATAATTATTTTTCGTATATTTTATATTTAAATGAATAGGAAAATCGACGCAAGGGATACTTCACAAATAAGTGTCAAAATGCTGAACTCCTGGAAACCCTTACTTTCGAACATGGTCGTACCTCCGTGTCGGTCGTGGTTCGTCCTGTGAAACTAAATAAGAAATTAAATATCCATTCGGCTGGATTTTTAAAAGATTGAAATTAACCTTTAAGATGAGAGGGTCAAACTTAAAACTTATTCAATGTGTCTTTCACGGGTATATTTCACACGCAAAACGTGACAGATTCAGATTCAGATTCATTTATTTCATAAAATAATGAAGTATCCCTTGTCTTCTGTGCTATCAGGACTCTGTAAGCATCAGTTGAGTTTCCCCAGATAAGTGTGCCGTATGCCATGACAGAGTGGAAGTGAGTGACTAGGTCGAAAAATTACCAATAAATGGATGCTAAAATCTGGAGAACTCGGCTCGCTTGACTTTTCACCCCAACAGGTCGGCCATAATCCTTTACCGCGGCAAGCGGCAAGTCATTTCACGCTGCCGCGCCGCAGCTCTCGATCAGATTATAGATTCCTTGAATAATGAAGAAAGATTTATTTACTATGAATGAGTGAAATATTTTGAGGAAAATTGAGGAAAGATAGTGGGAAAGTGGACACAGCAACCTGGCAAATGCCATAATGCTAGTTAGAAAATGGAGAATGACTGAAATATTTTACAGCAATGTACTTAGTTGCCGTGCTGACGGCAGTAAGGATACATTTGTCACCATCCCAACATTTCCCGTGGGTAGTGCAGAAGTTGGCTAAGGGATTGAAATGTCACTGATCATCTATTTATCGAAGATTGATGACACCCTACTCCGATTGCCAACCCGCTTGTCCAGCGTGGTGATTATGGGAATTTACCCCCTAATGCGTCCGTACGTATAGGTAATAGGGGAGTATTTTGTCCATGATGACGCTGCTGCCCGTCGTCAATCTTCAATAAATAATTGGTTAATGACACTTCAATCCTTTAGTCGACTCTTACGATACTCACGGGAAGAGTTAAGGCTGTGACAAATGTTTCTTACTGCCACAACCACACGGCTTTTAATTCTTTGCGCTACCTAAAAATCCAAATAATTCGTTAAACATGGTCCTTCGAGCTGTAAAGTAATTTTTCTCTTTTTCTCAGGTGGTGGAAGATTGGAAGTTCATGTCCATGGTTCTTGACCGGTTCTTCCTCTGGCTGTTCACCATCGCCTGCTTCGTGGGCACCTTCGGCATCATCTTCCAATCCCCGTCGCTCTACGACACTCGCGTTCCTGTGGACCAGCAGCTCTCTTCCATTCCTATGAGGAAGAGCAACTTCTTCTATCCGAAAGGCGTTGAGACTATTGGGATTGTTAGTTAAATCTGCAGGGAGACTAGTAAGAACATTTTTATGAGTGCTTGTTTGTTATAATGGTTAATCACGTTTTTTATGTCACTCGTTGCCATGGTTATGTTCTCCTGGGTCATTCGTAAAAGGATAGCTTAATAGCATTAAAATTTACAAAACTTTGATGTCTTTGATAGGTACTAGGCCTTTTCATGATGTCACCCACTAATCATGTTAGTAGAGCATAAAAGTATACTCTCTTCCAGCAAACTATGACACTTTTGTCCCCTGGATGACGTGACAGAATAATATAAAAAAAACGTGATTCTACGTGGAAACGGGAACTTCCGCGTAGTTTACGTAAATAGTTACTAGCCGCGACATGTTTAATGACAGTGGAACCCACCCAGCTATCAGCTATCACCGCCGGGCATGTATTGCTGTGTCTCTTTTATTTACACGGGAGTGCGTATCTTTTGTTGAGACCAGTGCCTAAGCGCCGCGCTTGCGAGAGTTGTGAGTAGCGAGGCGTGAACGCGGGCTCAGTGCTTGATAATGGAGACCTAGGTTCCCCGAAACATGACATGTCGTGCGTAGCGACTGAATACACGTGAATTTAACCTTTTATTTTTATAGTTATTATGCTTGTTAGGTACTTGATGCTCAAAATGTTCTACCAGGAAGTTCTAATTTATGTTATTGTCTATGTAATAATATATAAGTTACAGCAATAAAATAATATAATTTAACACCTTATTTTGAAACGTAAACTTTTAAGATATTTAATCGTTCACTTAATTATAACGATTTATTTATTATGCTCTTTAGCGGTCTAAAATTACACTGTTTTTGTAGGTAGTGCTTTCGTGCATAATTTAATTATAAAAGTACTTTAAACTAGGAAGAATATTTAGAATTTATTTATAAATATGATATCAATATCATAAAAATATTAGTCGTAATCACTTATTAATTTTCATACAGTATTGAAAACGTTAATTAAAATAAGCGTTCGTCCAAAAATCTATGAATAATATAAGCGCTTGAGTTTATTTGTATCATCTATTTTTTTTCAAATGAATTGATTTGTGACTTAGTAGTTAGACCTATATACTAATAGGTATTATAAATACTAAATTAAGATGTCACATACCAAGGAAAAGACCAAGTTCACCAACGATCAATTTGGCTTTTAAACTGGTTGTACCGGGGTACCGAAATATAGTTATTTATCCTTTAAATGTCCCAATTGGGTCATTTGCAGAAAAAGTGTATCTTTTAATGTCACGAAAATAAGTATGTAAATTGAGATTTCTCAGTTTAGTTACTCCCATACTAAAGGTATGAAAAATTCTGTAACAAAATTGAGATTTTTTTTATCAGTTTCTTTACTTTTCGTTTCATACATTTAGTATGAGAGTAACTAAACTGAGTAATCTTAATTTACATACTTATTTTCGTGACATTAGGGACAATTTTTTTTGTTACATAACTGAAAAGTACGATGCCGAGTAAAATGATGTATTACAGTCCATGATCGCAAAAAAAATTAAAAGGTACACTTTTTTGCAAATGACCCAAATGTCTATTATCCCAAAATTTTCATACCTTTAGGCACTTGTTCCACCGCGAGCGAGTTAGATGAGCTTTCGAGTATAAAGACGACCAAAGGATAAGTAACTCGCTCAACTATGCTCAGAATGTCACCGTGTCTCTTTTGTTCACAAGGGGGCGCTTATCTTATGGTCGTTTCTATAGCCGATACCCGATAGCCTATTCGCTTGCGGTGGGACATGTGCCTTAATTTGAGCGCAAATTATGTTACATTACGCAACAACGTTAACATATTATGTTACGCTACTCATTAATTTTTTGTTACCCACTTATCTATTTTTTTATTCGACGTTTTAGCAGTTTTGAATGTAACGCAATTAAAAATGCTTATGACTGCACGTAAAATGGTATATTATAGTAATGATGATGATGAAACATAAAGTAAAAGAAAAACTTAGATGAAAATGCTTAGTTAAATGAATATGAATGTATTAGAATATTTAGCAGTAGCTTGGAAAGAGTCATACAGCTCAAAGCAAAAGCAAGCTTAAAATAATGTCATAATAATCAAATAAAGTAATTACTAGAAACAGTAATTTTGTAATATTGAAATCATTTAAGAATTCGTTTGATGGCTGTGAATTTACTTTGTTAAATAATTTATATCTATTGTATAGTAATCTATAGAGAACTAAGTATTACCTACTTACATACATTAAGCACATTGTACTAATTATTAAAACTATAATATATTGAAATAAAGCACAATAAATTGATATAGATTTTTTATTTTTCATTTCGTCATTAAACGTTAACAGAATTTTATTTCCATTAATTTTTAACAAGGAATTCAGCTTACATCTAAATGTTTTCATTAAACATTGCGGGCGCAAAAAATATTGGTAACTTCTAATGCGATGTAATTTACATTTTCAGCGACTAAAATTATGTAAGAAATTGTGTTAAAATTCATTAGAATATAAATGAATCGATAATTAGGATGAAAATAACGAAGCACCTACCCAATAAAGGATAGAAACCTACCATAAAAAAAGTTAGGTAAGTAATTCGCTATCCGAAGAATACACGGTTCCACTACGTTGCATTTTTGTCAGCTTGAAATTTGAACATTGTCACACTGACACTTAGTCCAGATTTAATTACCCCGAAAATGTAACGTTGTTATGTATTTACCCCGAAAATCTAACACATTGGGGTAGCGAATTGTCGGTTACAATGATTGTAAAATAATGCAGTTGTGTTTGATTGCATATTATGCATTGTATAGTACAGTCAGACTAGTAAAATCAAAATTCCAAATGTACTTCGACTGCTGTAAGATATTCGAATACAGCCGTCTGCCAAAAAAAAGGTGTCAACATCGATTTGTGGTATTGTTCCGTATTCTCTTGATAAATTTGAAAAGAACGGAACGACGTTATTGGCACTTTATAATTTTTTTGCCAGACTACATATTATAGTAAATACTATTACGTAGTATTCTGGCATTAGCCAAATACTATGATTGAAAATATTAAACAAGCAGAATTAACTCGTCATATTTTTGGTTTTCAGCATCTATTTTCCAAGTAGTATTTAGACCAAATTAGAAGTAATCGTTAAACTTTCGCAGATCTTATAAATCAAAAATTTGCACTCAGTCAAAAATCTAAAATTGAAGTAGCCTATGTTAAAACTAGCAAACTAACTTAACAATTGATTCACAGTTTTGGGACGTTCGGTTTAGTCACACCCATTGAAACACACATCGTTGCTTATCATGAACAACGTTGTATTCCAAAATAATACTCGTCTGCAATTGGAATTCTATTGATTAGTTGTTAGAATTCAAATTACGACAAGACATGAATAACTCTGCATCTTAAGATACCACGTCTTAAGATGCAGCGTTATTCATGATAAGCGTCGACATCAGTTTTTATAAAATGGGGCAGGTTTTCATTTCATACATTAAGTGCAGAATTGTTAAATTTTGAGCGATCTTAACTGATGTTCTATTACAGTTGCTGTTTTTTTTAGTGCGAGGAGTGGGAGAGTTTTTGTCAGGTCAAAACTACGGAGGGCCATCTGTACTGAAAACGCTCTACGATAAACGTGCGAAAAGGAAATTCATAACTCGTGTCAATTTGAAATACTCCCTTTGGTCGCGTTTTCATTATCGGCACTCGTATCGAACTTCATTTTCTAACTTCGCATTTGTATCGTAGTGTACTTTTTTGGGTGATCCTAGTGTTGGTATTCCACAAGCCTGGTGATCATATCGAAGATGCTGAAGGGACAAAGGTCGAGGTATTTGTCGCAGTCCTGGTTCTGTCCATCCAGCTCTGCTTGGTAGTAGTCGTCTGACAGGCCTTCTTCGCGGGACGTGGATGGGCTGAAATTGAAAAAGGTGAACTCATCATCATCATTTCAGCCATAAGACGTCCACGCTGAACATAGGTCTCCCCTTTGGACCACACATACCGGTTGGAAGCGACCTGCGTCCAGCGTCTGCTGGAGATCTTCATAAGATCGAGTAAAACATTTGAAAAATTGCAAATCCATTTTTGTTATGATTAGTCTGAACAGTGATGACATACGGTACTTAAAATTGGTTGCCTATAATGGGCCCCATAAGAATGCTTAAAGTCAGGTGGTTCAAAGGATATGCTGGGATTGCTGTGGGTATGATAGTAAGGGTCACGGTCCATACAAAGTTAAGAAAAATTGTGCGCTGCGAGTTACAGTTTTGTAATTTTAACCAGAGCTAGAGGGTCTCAAAATAGTTTTTTTTAGATGTGGAGGGAAAACCAATTCCCCCCCTGAGTGTGGGGGGAGGGGGGTGAATGTGCATGCGGAAGGGTTACGATTAATTTTTTTTTACTAATTAATAAGGCCTACTATGCGTTGTTTGATATCATTTTCGTGTAAAACAGACATGGAAAATCCATTTTTTATCATAAAAAACCGGCCAAGTGCGAGTCGGACTCGCGCGCGAAGGGTTCCGTACCATTATCAATTTATTATTAAAAAAATACAGTTAAATCAGCCTACCTCAAAAACTATAGGAGACAATTCAATCAAACCAAAAATCGTTGATAGAGTTTATTAATGTGCATAAGATATATTTTTTTTAGAATTTTATATCGCGTAGTTTAAGAAATAGAGGGGGGGGGGACACATTTTTCAGACTTTGAGAGCTGATATCTCGAAAACGATTTGCTTAAATAAAAATGAGATTTATAAACCTTCATATCATTTTCAAAGACCTTTCGATCGATACCCCACACGCTTATATACAACTAAAAAAAAAATTCTAACCTTCAGTTATATGTATGGAGGGCCCCCACCCCAATGGTTTTTTTTAAGATTTAGTATCATAATCCTGTAGCGGTTCATACAACACATATCCTTACCAAATTTCGTTACTGTAGCATTTATAGTTTACGAGAAAATCGGCTGTGACAGACGGACAGACGGACAGACGGACAGACGGACATGACGAATCTATAAGGGTTCCGTTTTTGCCATTTTGGCTACGGAACCCTAAAAATGACCAATTTCATATAAAAAAGTAGATTTTTTGGAGTAAAAGTAAAGAAGTTACCGTTTGTATTTTAATTGAAGCGTCATATAAGTATTAAAAAACAAACTAATCAAATTAAAAAAAATACTGTAAGATAGCATATTTATTGCAGTTTTTTAAAATATACACATTTTGTGGTCTTTCATACAAAATCTCACTGAAAAAAAAAATTGCACCTGTCGCGTACCTCAAACAAAAACCTCCGCGTAACCTCCTCCTACTTCAAAAAAAGAGACTTGTGCCGGCAACTGCTCGTAGATTATACATATTCTTGTAAGTACAATGTACCTACACATTACTGTTCATATTACAATTGTAACGATTTATTGATACGAAAGTAAATTGAATACTTTCTGATCTTCTTTTTTTAAATAACCTATGATTACCTATTAAGAGTTTTATTTGTTCAGACTCATTTTTAGATTTTATATATTATTGTATACCGCCACCGCGTGTATATAATATATCTGGTCTATCTGATCATACATATGATATATAGTATTTGATCATATGAATCGTAATGGTTAATCATTTTTACAAGTGTTATTTAGGTAACAATCTCATTACCAAAGACGATAAAGGTAATTTTCACTAACCGGGACTAAACAACTAACCCAGTTCATCCACGTTACAAGTTTATTTCATATGGAATTTGACAATCAATTGTTAGACGTTTACTTCATATGATCATCATTACCATATTAGCCGAAAGACGTCCACTGCTGACCCTATGCCTCCTCCAAAGATTGCCACATTGACCGGTCCTGCGCCACTCGCATCCAGCAAACTCCTGCGACCTTCACTGTCCACCTTGTAGGGGGCCTACCCACGCAACGCCTTCCACCTGCGAGGCCGCCACTTGAGAATTTTTCCGCCGCATCGGCCGTCGGTTCTACGTGCAATGGGCCCCGCCCACTGCCACTTTAGTTTAGTGATTTGGAGAGCTATGAAGCTATACTTTGGTTCTGCTGCGGATCGTCTAATTTCTAATGCGACCTCGCAGAGAGACTCCCACCATAGCCCTCTCCATTGCCCTGTGGGTGACTTTGAGCTTTCTTATGAGACTCATTGTAAGCGACCACGTTTCAGTACCGTATGTCATCACTCTTTTAAGTCTTTGATCAGTGTGTGTTGCCACACTGATCAAATATTTACATTCGTCTTCAAGCACTACGGAATATGTCAAAAAGATGTGTCGTAGCTTCCCAAAACGCTGCCCAACCGAGTCGGATTAACCTAATTGGGTAGTTTGTCCAAGGTATATTACCTATAGTCGTCTACACCTTCGAGATTAGTCTCTGATTGTAACGGGAGTTTTCGTCTTATCCATGTTCATCCTAAGACCAACTCGCTCGGAGGCGCTATTGAGTTCAGCAAGCATCGTACTGAAATCTTCCAAGGTCTCAGCCGAGACCACCTGAAGATATCTTATCTTCAGCGAATCGAAGGTGAGTGAGGTACTCGCCATTTATGTTGATACCCACCTTCCCCAGTCCAGTCTTAAATATATCCTTAAGTCTAAGGAGAGACTTCGCCTCCTTATGTGTGTTCTATCGTCTGTACAATGGGTTGTGCTCTGAAGAACTGTTCGACATGATGCCAACGTCCACTTTTCATCATCGCACCGCTCGCCACCGACTGGGCGCTCATCCTCACACCTTGCAACCTAAATGGTCGCGCACCGTGCGGTTTCAGAGGAACTTCCTCCCGCGGACGGTCCGTCTGTGGAATGAGCTCCCTGCCGAGGTTTTCCCGTTGGACTACAGTATGGGGTTCTTCAAAAGAGGAGTGTACAAGTTCTTATTGGGTCGGCAACGCGCATGTGACACCCCTGGGGTTGCAAGCGCCCATAGGCTACGGTGACTGCTTTCTATCAGGCGGGCCGTATGCTTGTTTGCCACCGACGTGGTATAAAAAAAAAAAAATAATCTTCCAGGGCAGCGGTAAACAGTTTAGGGGAGATGACACCTACTTGCCTGACTCCCCGCTGCAGTATAATACGCTTCAAACTCTGGTCTTGGAGTCGGATTGACATCGTAGCGCTTTCGTACAAACACCTTAACATTTCGACATAGCGGTAGTCTACTTGGCACCGTTGGAGAGACTGTAGTACTGCCCAGGGTTTCGATCAAATCGAAGGCCTTGGGGGTTACCATGACGTACTAATGCGATTCAGTTTAGGTTTAGGGAAAGGGTCAGTGATATACGACTCGTATAGCCTTGTCGCTTTCTCTCGACTTAAATTGAACCGCATTAGTACGTCATGGTAGCCCCACTTATCGTAGTCCACAAACGTTAAACAGAGAGGCAGGGGCAGGTGACAGGTTATATTCCTCGGTCTTCTGTATAACATTTACGAAACGCCAAATCGTAAACCGGCTTGTTCGGGAGGCTGGAAGTCATCAAGCCTGCGTGCAACGATTCGTAATGACTCTTGAAAACATCTTATAGGTAAATATGGCTCGGAAGTGAGATGGATCGGTAGTTCTTCAATAAGGCTTTGTCACCTTTTTTCAAGAACAGTACCACCACTCTTCTGTTCCATGCCTAAGGCGTTCTTCCTTCCGAAGTAGAACAACTTCTGAAGGGCCGTAAGGATTGGTTTACCACCTGCCTTCAGAAGCTCATCTGTAATTCCGTCTTCCCCAGACGCCCTGTTATTTTTGAGCTGTTCAAGAGCCATTCTAATATCACATAGGCTGATGTCCGGGATATCCTTTTTATAGTGCCCGGTCAGTCACTTACTTCATAAGAAATTTATCAATTATCAAATTCCGTGTAAAATAAACGTTTAACCCGGGTTGCTTGGTTAACCCAGGTTGTGGCAATTTGCCATAATAGACATTATGGAGCATTTCGTTTTTCGTTTACGCGAAATTGCTAAATTCCCGCAGTAGAAACGTACTGTCAACAATAAGTCAAAGCTACGTCCCTTTTTTGTTCGAGGTACGCGACAGCTGCAATTTTTTTTACAACTTACTTTTTCATGGAAAGTTTCAAAAAGTATATATTTTTGAAAATAACAATAAATATGCTATCTTGTAGTATTTTTTTAAATATCATATGTTTATTTGGTAATACTTATATAACGCTTCAATCAAAATAAAAACGGTGATTATTTTACATTTATACCGATAATTCTTTTTTTATATATGAAACTCCTCATGTTTATTATCAAAAATGAATTCCCCGTGTCTGTTTTATACGAAAATGATACCAACAATGCATAGTAGGCCTAAATATTAGGCGAAAAAATATTAAACATAACCCTTCCGTTTGCACATTCACCCCCCTCCCCCCTCGTTCAGGGGGGGAACTGGTTTTCCCTCCACATCTAAAAATTGTTATTTTTACACCCTCTAGCTCTGGCAAAAATTACAAAACTGTAACTCACAGCGCACAATTTTTTCCATTTGGACCCCTACTATGAAGCATAATCAAAATAACTGGATCCTTAAACTGAAGTGGCAGCGGGCGGGGCACATTGCACGTAGAACCTCCAGAACTTAAAAAAAAATTGTACGTTCAGAGAGGACCACGTTGATCCATGAGTCCAATAAATATGAAAAAAATCATGAATATTTAGGCTTATAGAATATTTGAAAAGAAAACTCTTTCGAACATAATCGGCCCAGCCGTTATTAAATAACTACGGAACCCTACAAGCTCTTCAGCCCGATCTCAGTCAATTTAAAACAGACATTTTAGGTATCATCAGTCTTTATCAGTTCAATGCTGGACAACGGCCTTTCCTTTACCTTTGCGTATGGACGCATTAGGAAGTAAATGCCTATAATCACCATGCTGAGTAAGCGGATTGGCGATCGCAGTAGTTTTTCCACTATGATGATACTGCTGCCCATTATTTGATTAATAAATGGTCAGTGACACATATATCCCATAGCCGACTATTACGGTATTATTTAATCAATTAAGAGACTGCCGCTCCCACAGTCAAATTGTTGCAACAGTTTTGTGGGACGATTATGTAAAAATTGTAATTAAAACGTATGTCAAATAATTCAATAAATTAAAAAATCCGCCACCCACAGGAAGAGTTGGGGTGATCACAAAAGTATTCGTACCTTAATTGTATGTATACTTATGTGAAAAAAGGCACCTTGGGGGCATGTCAGACACGAACTTCCTTTGTCATTTCGTGGCAAAGTTTGCCGCTCTCGCATAGGTCTAGTTAGCCACCAAAAGCGATGTCTTCAGGACATTTACACCTATAATCGTCTGTAGTTAATAGACGCAAAGTCTAATAGTAGTAGTACTTACGTGAAAACGATATGCATGATGTGTCCAAGCAAGCCGTTATGATGCAGCGGAGTCTCGGCTGCCTCGCAGATGTTGCGCAGCATACATTCCTTGCCCTTCATACCGTGTCTGCAAACAATTAGGTATTTCATTTTTATGGTATTTATTTGGGGCATCAACAGCAGTACATAAGAAATTTACAAAACTGAGTGTACAGTGAACAAGTCATCATGTTCTATGTGTACTTTACCATATTATGGTTGGTGCGACAGTATGTTTCGTATGGTTTCGTCGTTAAACCATAAATAAAAGAAAAGTTAGTCTATGGTTAAACCGTCCCTCTTTTCAACTGACTTCAAAAAAAAGAGGAGGTATTCAATTCGACTTTATGTTTATTTTATGCCATTTCAATAGTCAAGAGCCAGCTCAATTGTGCACAGTGTGACCGGATATTTAAAACTAAATTCGGTTTCGCGAGCCATATACGTGCTCATCAGAGGAAGTTGTAGGGGTCGTCGTCGTCGGTCACGACGAGGATGACTATATATATATACAGTATACAGTGTGTGGCCTACAACCGGGGTGAAAATTTAAACGGTGCATTAATAAGCTGATCAACAATCATTTCCACATATTGTAATTAAAAAAAAAAAATTTTTTTGTAATTTTTTGTTCAT
>JALPQI010012556.1:0-31937 GCA_025490895.1 Thaumatotibia leucotreta | reverse complement strand
TAAGACGCCAAGTCTAGTATATGTTATTCGTACTGAAAATCACATTCAATTCTTTGAGGTTATGTTTATCACTTGTACGAAACAAATTATGTATGTTGTTTGTTTTTACAAAATATTTTCTTGTAACATAAAAATAGTAATAATCTCCCAATTGTTGTTCCCTTAGCCGGGATTAGTTAGTATTAAGATATTTAAGATCTAGCTTAGATAAATTTAAATTATTATGGTATATTCCCTACTTTTTTGTAACAATCATTACGCGCCAAAACTGATATGTAACATGGTTAATGTGTTTTCCTACGGGACAGGCCTCGCCTAGTGTAGGAATCATGTCAACCAATGGTAAGGCATATTGTGTTAGTCTCAAATTCAGAATTATACTGTATATTTATAGTAGGTAGTGCTATGTATGATAAATAGGTTATCGTGAATTTGTAAAGTTAAATAAAATATGTTTTTTGCTTTTTATCTTTTAAATAAAATCAAACACATTTTTCGTCTAAAACACGTATACAATTATTTTTACATGTTGGTTTTGTTTCCTGTGAAATCGTTATCGTGATTAGAATGGATGGATTGGATATGGAATTGGAAATGAATTATTACTAAAACCACGATTCTAAACATTTGTTTGGCTTTCAATGCTGGACAAATTCACTATAAGTACGCATAAAGAACTTTTTACTTTAGATAATAATTTTAGCGTAGCGTCTATAGAGGCTAAAAAAGGCAAGATTAATTTAGTTCTCTTACTAGAAGAAAACAAAGGAAAAATGTCGATAAAGTAGGCCAAATCTCGAAGAAAAAACAATTTTACCCACTTTTTCCTAATTCGAATACTTACTTTATGTGCCCTTAAACGAATCGTCACTATTTTCTATACCCCGTATACACTTCCCAATTGCTAGAATGAATGAATAGAGTACAGTCGACGTCAAAATGATAACTGTTCAAGTGTTCAGGAACAAGAGGTATAAAGTCGTGTAGGTAAATAAAATTATTTATAATGTTTGTATCTCCTTGAGGATCACGGGCTCACAAATCCCGGTTTTTTGATAGGCTTGCGCGGGGTTATAGATCCAACACGTAGATGCCCTTTGGAGAAATTTGCTGTGTTGTACTTACACCTGCTGCAACCCATTCACGGGCACAAATACATATCCGTAAACCGGTCCCAGCAGGCGCATAGAGACTATTGAGAAGGAATGGAAAAGACTAATGGGCTATGGTAGGATGGATGGATCAGAAATGGAACTACAGAAAAGAGGTCCGGACACCTGCCATAACAATGATTTCTCTTTGGTATCTCTGACAGCCGCTGCACCAACTCGCGACTTATGCAAATTTACACTTCCACCCCTGGAGCATATAGCTCTGACGACTCATCTCTGGACGGCCAATTAAGGCAAGCCAGAGCTGAGAGTCCTACGGGTCCCCTTGGGGTTCCACTCCGACCGACGAAGACACGCCGGAGGCGAGGACCCTGACCGACTCTCGGGAGCACTCGGGTCCGTGGGGTAGTTACTCCCCAACAGCTCGCCAACAGCTGCCCTGCGGCCTTATTTATAATTATTGTTAGTACATAAATCGTACTGATATCTTTGTCGTCGACTGTACCACGCTGGCCCATAGCAGGTTGGCGGTTCACATTTCAGGACGCTTAGCCAAGCTACCAATTGCTAACTCTCAGTACCGTAGTTTTCCCTCACTTTCACTCTTTTATATTAGTGCGACAAAGACAGCTGCCTTTCGTTTACGATTGACGATTAAACGTTAGCGATTGGCAAGCACCCAGGAGCAGCGGCCCTACCGCGAACATCCAAGTTCGTACATTTCGGGGATTTTTCTCTGTCTCTGTCACTCCAACGAAGGCGTCATTAGAGTGACAGAGACAAATCCCCGAAATTTACGAACTTCGGTGTTCGCGGTAGCATGTCAGGAGACTTAAGTCCGTAGGTATTATAAATATTATGTATATCTTTACTCTAAATGATATGACATGTATAACATTAATTAACATCATTTAATTACCCATCGGCAAACATTTACGGAAAATAAACAAGTACCTAGTGTATGTATATCTTTTGTAGTATTAAATAGGTAGTATGTATTGGTGAAGCCGTTGCTTTGAAACTCGAAGATATCTACACATTAGCTAATGAAACGGCATGATGAATGTGTACACATATTTATAGCTATTTGTTCGCACCTATATTTTGACCGGCACTGAAGCTACCTACATAATTATTTTGTTTTCCTCTATATAATAATTGCCCCATCGCATGCATATAATTATGTGACAATGCGATAAATGGTTCTATTCAATTTTTGTATTAATCGTGATTGTACCCATACCTAATGACTGAAAATAATATTTCATGATAAACAGGATAAAATTATTGCCATGACACAATCCCCGGATATATTACATGATGCTCGCGAGCATTCCGAAAGAATTTACTGCTGAATTCCTGATCATATTTCGAGTCTTTAATGTTATATACGCTAGTCACCGCGGGAGAGAACGACTACAACCCTCCACTCCACCCACTATACATATTCACATATAACGCTCGATCATTATTATCTCATGAAAGGCTACTAGAATTTAAACAGGCAATAGCTACGATTAAATATGATATCATCGGTCTGGCAGAAATTAGACGCACAGGATACAACATAGAAGAAGATGACGACCATATATTCTGTCATTTCGGTGAGACAAAAGGCCAATACGGGGTAGGTTTCCTCATTAAGAAACACCTGAAAGAAAACATAGAAAACTTTACAGCTATATCTGAAAGAATTTGCATACTACAGCTAAAACTAGGAAATACAAGCTTATCTATTGTCCAAGTTTACGCCCCAACCTCCGATGCAAACGATTTGGAAATAAATAACTTCTATGGCAAAATACAAGACTGTCTTAAACATTGCAGCAACAACCTCATCATTATGGGAGACTTCAATGCCAGAGTCGGCTGTAAATTAAAGGGCGAAGATAAGATACTGGGTAGGTCATGCTTTGGAAAAAGAGATAAACGAGCCGAAGCTCTGCTTCAGTTTTGTTGGCAAAATAACCTTTTCGTAATCAACAGCTTATTTCAGAAGAATACCAAGAGTCTATGGACATGGCTTTCACCTAAAAATGATAAAAGCCAGCTAGACTACATTCTATGTAACATAAAAGAGAAAACTACCAACATTGAAGTACTACACAATCTATCCTTCGCAAGCGACCACAGACTGGTGCGATGTACCTTATTACTGTCTACTCGTAACAACAACAAATCGAGAGCCAATTACAAAAATAAAAATTGCTTACTGAGTACCACAGAAGAACAACAAAAATTCAAAGAAGCTCTAACACTACACGCGTCAAATATAGAACTAGAAAACGGCGAAAATGTAGAGATGTATTATAAAAAAATAAAGAAAGCTATCGAGGAGAGTCTTAAATCTACATCCGGTAATAAAAAACACAAAAAACAATCCATTATCTCAAATGACACCAAAACGCTAATTAATAGAAGAAATGAATTAACTAATAAAAAACATTTAACAATAGAAGAAAAGAATGAGAAAAAATATTTATATAAAAACATACATAAAATTATTAAAAACGAATATCAAGAGCATAGATTATCAATAATCGAAAGGCATTTAGACAAGTCAGGAAGTCTGAAAAAAGGTCTTAAAGAACTAAAAACATCAAAATCACGGATACCTTGTTTACATGCAAACTCTACAAATAATAAGAAAACGTTCTCCAGGTCAGGAATAATACAAGCAGCCACTGAATTTTATAAAGAGCTATACTCAGACCAGACATCTTCGCGACTAGAGACTCTACCAATAAATGAAAATAATAGCTCTTTACAGAGATTTACCTCACATGAAGTCTCTACAAAAATCAAATGCCTGAAGAAAGAAAAAAGCAGCGGCCCTGATGGGATAAGTAATGAAGCAATTTTAGCTGGAAAATCTGCCTTAGTTCCATGTCTGACTACTCTATTTAACAAAATCTTAGATGAAAAAACAATTCCTAGCGAATGGGCGAAGTCTGACATAGTTCTTCTATATAAAAAAGGAAACCCCGCTGACATTGGCTGTAATATCAGTTTTTAAATAAAACAGCAACCATATCTAGCTTGGTCTAAAGAATCCATTTATTCAACTTTTTCATCATAGACAAACCAACAAAACCATAGACTAACTAAAACATACTACATCTCCCTTTTTCTAAAATAAAAGTTAAACATTGTAAGAATAAAAGTATAAAATGACAAAGTTAAAAAGCATTACAAATATAATCACGCAAATGGCAGGGCGGTCTAACCGCTCTGTTAGATGCACGTGGAACTTGATGAGCTGGCTCTCCAGTTGTACTTGCGGACTCCATCTCAGGAGCTGCAGCTGCATTTGTCTCCACCGTTGGAGGCTGAACAGCGACCTGAGACCAAGTCGACTGCACAATAGGCTGTACATTCTCATCACCCTTGCATACCTTAATGAACCATGTATTTCTAGTTTTTAAATTCCCATAACTGTCTTTAATTATGACAGATCGTGGATTTGTGCCTACTCTGTGAACCGTACCTGGTTTCCATGTGGGGCTATTTTCATTCTCCTTGTAAACTATCTTTTGCCCTTCTTTTAAAATGTCATTTCGGTTTTTTGTGTGTTTATCATAATAATATTTGTTTTTAATAACATTATCAGATAAACTTTTTTGTATGTCCGGATGTAATTTTGGCTTTAATAAAGCATTGTTAATAGGTAATTTCGTTCTACAAAGTCTATTGAATAGTAGTTGCGACGGTGAGCTGTTAAGGCTGACTATTGGAGTATTTCTGTATTCTAGCAGAAACAATTCAATGTCAGTCTTGGTTTCGGCAGCCTTCTTCAAAAATACTTTACAGGTTTGTACTGCCCTTTCTGCAGCTCCATTGCTCTGATGATAATGAGGACTAGAAAATATATTCTTAAAGCCCCATGCAATACTAAAGTCACGAAAGGTTAACGAATTAAATGGCATGTTGTCAGAGTATAGTATTTCAGGGATACCATGCACTGCAAATATCCTTTTCAAGACAGCAATGGTAGCCTCAGCAGTTTTGCTATAAAGTTTGTGTAGCTCTATCCACTTTGAATAGTGATCAAACAAGGTTAAGTAGTCATTATTACCGTATTGCAGGATGTCTATTGAGACATGTTGAAAAGGCAGCTCTGGTTGTTCCCTTATCATCATTGGCTCTTTTATATTATTGTTGGAATATTTTGTACATACACTACACCGAGAAATGAAATCGTCTATTTCAGTACACATGTTTTTCCAATAAAATAACGTTTTAGCCCGAGCTTTAGTTTTTGACATGCCAAAATGACATTCGTGTAATTTTGACAATATTATTTTTCGAAGACGAGGTGAGACATAAAGACTATGGTTTATGAATATCAAACCATCCTCAAAACAGATGGAGTTTTTAAGCTCATAATAGGGTTTCAGTTCAGGTGATACCTTGGAAATTGAGTTCGGCCATCCGTTTTTATCGAACTCAATTAATTTTAATGCTAATGGATCTACTTGTATTTCTTGCCTCAATTGACACAGTATTTCATCTGACACATTCACACTATGCACTATGTCATTGAGATCAGGATCACAGTCGTGACTGGCCATGGAGCAGGCTCGGCTCAAAGCATCAGCTATATGCATTTGAGTACCTGGAACGTGCTTCATAGTTATGTCATATTTACTTAGCTTTAATTTAATTCTTTGTAGGCGAGTGGAGGGAATGTCATGTAGGTTTTTTTTCATTATTGAAATTAGTGGCAAATGATCTGTCAACACAGTGACCTTTTGACCATAAATAAATGAGTGAAATTTCTTACATGAGAACAAAACAGCAAGAAATTCTTTATCAATTTGGCCATAGTTTATTTCCGCCGGTGTCAAAGATTTTGATGCATAATAAACTGGTTTATTATCCTGTAGTAGTACGCATCCTATGCCAGTCTTGCTAGAATCAGTCTGAATGACTAATTCTTTGCATGGGTCATAAGTCTGCAAAACAGGATGCGTTGATAAAATGGTTTTTATTTTATCAAACGCATCGGTGTGAATTTTTTGCCATTCAAATATCGTATTTTTCTTTAATAACTCTCTCAATGGACTAGTGATCGTAGCCAGATTAGGAATGTAAGGTCTTAAATAATTGATAAGACCTAGAAGCCTTTGTAAATCAGACTTATTAGTGGGTCTGTCAAAATTCGATATGGCCTTGATTGCATCATCATCTGGACGGACCGTACCATTTTCAAAAATTTGACCTAGGTACTTAACTTGTTCAATCATGTACTGAAACTTCTTTTTGTTGAAACGTACATTGCATTCCCTTGCCTTTTCAAATACTTTAGATAAAATAGTTTGCATTTCTTCCTGAGTTTCTGAAAAACATAATACATCATCAATATAATTTACAACACCATCTATCGAACTAAATATTTCAGACAGACGCTTTTGAAATACCTCTGACGCTAGCACTATTCCAAAAGGTAGACGGTTAAACATGTATGTTCCAAACATAGAGGAAAACGTGCAATATTTTGACGATTTGTCAGTCAGAGCGATGTGCCAGAAGGCATCCTTCAAGTCTAGAACAGAAAAGAACTTGGCATTCTTGATCTTTGCTGACAAATCTTCTATAGTAGGAATGTAACAGTAATCTTTTATAATTGCATTGTTGAGATCTTTTGGATCTAGGCACACTCGTATAGACTTGTAGTACACCAAACGAAGGAAACTCAGAGGAAAAAACTCGTGTATAAGCGAATTTTGGCATAGTTGTAGGGAGTGGTGTTTTAAACCACATACTAAAAGTACTGGTGGTTAGGGGTGGAGCTAACGGGGGGAGGGGGGTGTAAAGGTCCTTATTTTTAATTTTTCGTAAATAACTCGTAAACCGTGGCTTATAGCAAAAAACGGTCTAGTACATAAGTAATCTACATAAAATACTCTACAAAAATGGTATACGCATGTTTCCTCTGGGATCAATATGTTATGAGATAAGAAAGCACGAAGATGGACACAATAGAAATAAACACGTTTGTTTAAGTAGGTATGGCACATACAGAATGCTCGCGAGCATTCCAAAAGATTTCAATGCTCAATTCCTGACCATATTTAGATTCTTTAATGTTATATAAAATTTCCTGGATTCGGCTTGGTTTCAGAGATAATCAACCGTTTTTTCTAAATAAGTTTTTCGACGTTACTCGACATAAAACTTCTTTTTGACTACAATGCTACCACAATGTGTTTTAATATTACCACACCTTTTGTCTGGCAATCAAAAAATGGGAATAAACTTGACGAAATAACCAGTCCCTAAAAAAATATTAAAATAAATAATTTTTACAAATTGTTGTTATGATAAAAAGTACTAAAAATGTCAAAAAGTATTCAAAAAGTCTAAAATAAAAGAGAAAAAAAAAATTTTTTTTTTGCTGGTATTTGACATTAGGTCTCATAATATTTTTTGTTTATTTTGATATCTGGAATGCATACTTCAAATTCTTTTGGAATGCTCGCGCCCGGGCGCGCCCTGTAGGCTTATTTGTAAAAATAAAATTCCTAATTATCTTCTAAACCTAAAATATTCTCATAATCATCGTCAAAAGATTTTTACTATGCATTCTAGACATCAAAACAAACAAAAATTATTATGAGACCTAATGTCAAATACCACAAAAAAAAATTTTTTTTTTTCTTTTTTTTTGACTTTTTGCATACTTTTTAACATTTCCAGTACTTTGTATCACAACAACAATTTGTTGAAATTATTTCTTTCAATATTTTTTTAGGGACTGGTTATTTCGTCAAGTTTATTCCCATTTTTTTATTGCCAGGCAAAAGGTGTGGTAATATTAAAACACATTGTGGTAGCATTGTAATCAAGAAGAAGTTTTATGATGAGTTACGTCGAAAAACTTATTTCGAAAAAAAGGTTGATTATCTCTGAAACCAAGCCGAATCCAGGAAATTTTATATAACATTAAAGACTCTAAATATGGTCCGGAATTGAGCATTGAAATCTTTTGGAATGCTCGCGAGCATTCTGTATGTGCCATACCTACTTAAACAAATGTGTTTATTTTTATTGTGTCCAACTTCGGGCTTTCTTATCTCATAACGTATTGATCCCAGAGGAAACATGCGTATACCATTTTTATAGAGAATTTTATGTAGATGACTTATGTACTAGACCGTTTTTTGCTATAAGCCACGGTTTACGAGTTATTTACGAAAAATTAAAAATAAGGACCTTTACACCCCCCTCCCCCCGTTAGCTCCACCCCTAACCACCAGTACTTTTAGTATGTGGTTTAAAACACCACTCCCTACAACTATGCCAAAATTCGCTTATACACGAGTTATTTCCCCCGATAGGCAACTTTTGGTCTTCTTTAGGTGGGCTATTGTCAGGTTTTTCAATCACGACTAATCTGTTAACCCATTCTGAGGGTTCCGTAACCTTGCTTATTATGCCTAAACCCTCCAGTCTTTCTAATTCTTCTTGTAATTTAGGCCTTAACTTGAGAGGAACTCTATATGGGGGCTTAGCGGTGGGAATCGCATCAGCTTTCAATCTAATCTCATATGGATCATCGAATTTACCCAAACCTACAAATAGATCCTCATTTTCACGAATCAACTGTTGTTTTTTATTCTCCTTGTCTTCAACAGATAAAACCCTCTTTACTAAATTTAAGCGCACGCACGCATCTCGTGATAAAATCGGTACAGCATTTTCATTTCCTGCAATGCAAAATGTCTCAGGGTATACCTTGCCATTTACTTGTACATTGAGTGTAGCTAGTCCTTTGATTGGTGTCTTAAATCCATTCCAGCTCTCAAGTGTCGCCGCCGTGTCTTTGAGGTGGACGGGATGTGATACAATAATTTTCTCAAAAATATGTACTGGCAAAATACTCACATCCGCTCCGGGGTCAAGCTTGAATTGAACAGAATTGTTTCCAGGGAGTATTACCTTTTGGAACCAAGCCAATGAGTCGACATACATGCTTGAAGTAACAGACTCGACATAGTAATCAAAATCATCCTGTAGATTTACTTCATTTGCAACTTTACCAGACCGACACATTTTTGCAAAATGATGTTTTTTGTTACAACTAACACACGTCTTGTTGTACGCGGGACATTGACCGTAGTTATGATGGTACCCGCAGTTGAAACACGTCTTCTTCTGAGTGCTAGTGCTCCTGGGAACCGTTACAGCATTGATATCAGGTTTGTTATCTGTTATGTCTTTGACATGTAAGTTCGTGATTTCGGAAATTCTTAGTGATGAGACCACATCTTCGAGGGGTGGGTCTCCTTTTTTGATAAGCTTTTTTTGACAATCAATGTCGTTAGATCCCAATATTAGACGGTCTCTTAATATTTCATCTTTGTTTTTGAACTCACAATCACTACATAATTTTCTCACGTCCGTCAGATAATTGTCAAAGGTTTCTCCTGCTTTCTGATTTCTATTGTAAAATAAGTATCGAGAATGAAGGATGTTTTTCTTCGGGTTGCAATATTTTTCAAAAATTGCTAAGGTTTCGTCGAGAGTTTTTACATCTTCTGTGTTCACGTCAAATGTATTATACACGGAAAGAGCCTCCTCGCCTATGAGATTTAGCAAAATAGATATTTTCCTACCTTCTGTCACTTTGGAGAGGCCCGCTGCATCTATATAAATGTTAAATGCCTGTTTAAATTTCTTAAAGTTTTCACTTAAATTTCCCACCAGGGACAACTTGGAGGGCAAATTATACCCCGTCGACATACTCGACTGCGCCATGTAATATCAGTTTTTAAATAAAACAGCAACCATATCTAGCTTGGTCTAAAGAATCCATTTATTCAACTTTTTCATCATAGACAAACCAACAAAACCATAGACTAACTAAAACATACTACATTGGCAATTACCGACCGATCAGCTTACAGCCAAATCTCTATAAGCTATTTGCCTCCTGCTTGGAAAATCGTCTGGCGAAATACACAGAAAAGCAGCAGCCGATAGAGCAAGCGGGCTTTAGAAAGAATTACTCAACTGTAGACCACATTCACTCTCTAGAACTAGTGATAGAAAAATACGAAGAAAGGAACCGCCCGCTCTACCTAGCGTTTATAGATTACGCCAAAGCGTTCGACTCTATTTCTCACTCAAGTATATGGAGAGCTCTGCAGGAATGCGACGTACCGTCAGAAACGATAGAACTTATACAAGACATATACAAGAAAAGTAAAAGCCGTGTAATATTAGACAAGTCAGGGTCCGAATTAGAAATACAAAGAGGCGTTCGGCAAGGCGATCCCATATCACCTAGAATTTTTACAACCGTATTACAAAGCGTCATGAAGAAGCTACGATGGCAAAATAAAGGCATATATATAAACGGCAATTTTCTAAATAACCTCAGATTCGCTGATGACATAGTACTCTTTGCAGAAAGTTCATCCCAGTTAGAAATCATGATGAAAGACATTCATGCTGTCAGCTATGAAATTGGTTTACAATTAAATACTTCGAAAACCAAAGTAATGACAAACGGTAAAAAAACCCCATTAATATTGAAAACAGACCGCTGGAATATGTACAAGAGTATATATACCTGGGAAAAAAGGATCATTCAATAAATCTAGACATTGTGACGAGCTCAACAGACGCGTAAACATGGCCTGGAATAAATTTTGGAGTTACAAGGAAATTCTTAAATCAAATATACCGATGCGACTGAAGAAGAAAGTTCTGGACTCCTGTATCCTACCATCTCTCTCTTATGCATCACAAACATGGATTTTCAACAAACAAATTAGTAACAAAATATTAACAACTCAAAGAGCCATGGAACGAAGCATTATGAAATTAAAATTAAAAGACAAGCGAAAAAATAATGATATAAGAAATTCAACAAAAGTCATTGATGCTCTCCAGCACTGTAAGAAATTAAAGTGGAAATGGGCCGGACATATTGCACGTATGAACGATGGAAGATGGACAAAAACTATTACTAATTGGAATGGCCCATTAGGTAAGAGAGGAAGAGGTAGACCAGCGGAGAGATGGCTTGACGAAATATCTAAAACAGCAGGGAATAACTGGATGGAAAAGGCAGAAGACAGAAACATGTGGAGAAAAATGGAGGAGGCCTTTACTCTAAAATGAGGTCCGTAATATCAATAAATAAAAAATAAAATAAAAAATACTAATAAATAAACTAACTTTGACTAGTTACTATTTGTAATTATTTTTAGTTAAGGTTTAAGAAAATTGTTTAATAAATAAATGAATAAATAAAAATATCAATTAAATAAACATAAACTAATACTAATAATATTTGCATGTACGAAATAACAATTAATTATTCAATAATAGTCAATTTTAATGTTAAATATTTAATTTTAATACAATTCTTATTATTTAAATTAATTACTATGAAAATGTAAATGTACTTCACTTATTTTATTACGGAATAAATGAGGCTTTATTATTATTATAATGTTATATAAAATTTCCTTTATTCGGCTTGGTTTCGGAGATAATCAATCTTTTTTTCGACGTATCTCGTCATAAAATTTATTTTTGATTACAATCCTACCACAATGTGTTCTAATATTACCACACCTTTTGCCTGACAATCAAAAAATAAAAATAGACTTAACGAAATAACCTGTCCTTAATAAAAAAATAAAATAAAACATTTTAACAAATTGTTGTTACGATAAAAAGTACTGGAAATGTTAAAAAGTCTGAAAAAAAGAAGACATTTTTTGGTTTTATTTGACATTAGGTCTTTTTGTTTATATTGATGTCTATAATGCATAGTTAAAATCTTACCGACATATCCGTCAGAAAAAAGACTACTATCCTCTTCCCTGGCTCATACAGATATATTTTATTAGGGGAAGCAGGCCCTCATAGCATTATCTTAATTGTTGTACCTATGTAGGTACTAACAGTTTCAACACAGACTGAATACATACTTACCTTTACGTACAGGTTTTGAAGGGGAAACAGCTGAATAGTTTTGCTACGTATGGTTAAAGAAACACTAATATTTATGTTGATTATCAATTTAATTAATTAAATATAACAATTACACTCGTAGAGATAAACGTCTTTCAAAAGCCATCATCTAATTTGAATTCGCACTAAACTGAAAGAAAACGATGACTTTAGTCATACTGTTGAAACGTTCAGGTGAAATAATGCCCATTTGTCAAAAAGCCCATTGGCCTGACTATTAACATACAACAACCCTGTTATAGGTTTATTAGTTTTATTACCCATGAAATTGTCGTTATGTATGGAGAATTTTATGAAAAGTTTTTTTTCATACAATGAATTTTGTGTATATTTTTTTGATGTCAAAATCAAAGTAATCCAAGACTTTACGTTGCCGGCCTTTAAGGTGGGAGTACGCTCTTTTCTTGAGAATTTAATTTCGACAGAATAGTCGATATTTAATCAAGTACTAGCGAAAAGTGCATTTTTACTCCCGCCGTCCGGGCTTTGGAATAGGAGAGGCCTATGTGATGTGGACTAATCCAAGTCGTTAGACTTATTTGTTGCTATTACAGTCAAAGGCAAGATAAGCTGTATATAAAAATGCTCAAAAATATGTCCCAGTGCATTTTAATTATGTGTAATAAAAACATCTTAACATATTTATTCTTTCGCACATGACTGTACCAAGTTGATACACTACTAAGGACTTCACATATGCATCTTGAAAATGCGGCAGATGTTCATTAATACTCGTAATATAATATGCAAGTTTTCCTTAAAATATTTCCTACATATTCTTATTGACTCCTGTCCTCCTGTATAGGAAAAGGATATTGAGGTTAAACATGTTTATCTACCTCACGACAAAAATGCGGAAAATAGGTATAGTTAGTAACTATTTTCGATTCTAATGTCTACCTACTTTAGTAGAGGTATTTTAACGAAAAACGGGTCAAAATAGCGTAAACTTACGTTAAATATTTTTCATCACACTTGCTGTCTAAGCACGCCATTGCTTGCGTGCGTAGCGGGAGTAATAGAAAAGTGAAATTGCCTAGGGAGTAATAGAAATGTCAGTACGTCATTTAATAATATTTTATCTACATCCATATCATAAGTTGTCTACAATATGTTTAGCGGCGGTAAGCAAATAGCCTACTTTAAGAAATCTGTATCTGTGGGTGTATCATAATTTTTACTTTACGATATCGGCAACCGATATCTTAATCACAATTAAATTTCGAACATTCTGTTAAAAAGAAAAAACACACTTTAACTTCGATTATCGAATTAATCGATTTGTAATTTCATTCACATTAAAATTCATATTCCATACATTCTTCTAAATGTCGAATACTGAGAATCGATTTGAGAATCGA
Organism: Thaumatotibia leucotreta; assembly: GCA_025490895.1. Lineage (NCBI taxonomy): Eukaryota > Metazoa > Arthropoda > Insecta > Lepidoptera > Tortricidae > Thaumatotibia > Thaumatotibia leucotreta. Next base: position 18,472 of record JALPQI010012556.1, on the reverse strand, counting down.
TATCGACTCAAGACCTTACCTGGTTTATGAATTAAAAAAAACTAATGTCAGTTCAGTCATTTGTTTTGTTTGAATTGTTTCAAACAAGGAGGTTGGAGGGTTGCCTATAGGTTACACACTAAAGAGGTCCGTGCTCTGTGGTTTCAAACATACAACTTTTTTGGACTGTTGACTTGAAAGTTAAATATTATCGAGTTCGTTGTGAAATATTTACACTGAAAAATTATTTATGACGACGAAGACAGTGATGTTGAAATGTGTGAAACACCACCAGAAATCCGGGACGCCGCTACAACCGTGACCAATAATTTGCTGCCACAAAAATAAACATATTGTAGAAAACTTATTATATGCATGTAGATAAAGTTATGTATGTGACTGTACATAATTAGGCATTAAACACTCGTGTGATCTTATTATGAAACTCGCCTACGGCTCGTTTCATAAAACCACACTCATGTTTAATGCCTCTTATTATGCGCCAGCCACATAAATAACTATTTCATCACACTTGCTGTCTAAGCGCGCCATTGCTCGCGCGCAGCGGGAGTAATAGAAAAGTGAAATTCCCTAGGGAGTAATAGAAATGTCAGTACGTCATTTAATAATATTATATCTTAAAACTTATTTCTTGGTTGGCAAGTGTGATGAAAAACATTGTATGCATCACGGTCGGTAAGCGGAATACTAACTCGAGTCATAAAAGCCCTCCGCCTTACGGCGTCGGGCTTCTAACACTCTCGTTAGTAATTCCGTACTTACCTCCCTTGATGCACAATGTACTAATGTCTTAAAACTTATTTTTTTGTTGGCCAGTGTGATGAAAAACATTGTATGCATCACGGTCGATAAGCGGAATAATTCCGTACTTACCTTTACTTTCCGTACTTACCGATGCATTGCACAATGTACTAATCCCGACTTTTCAAACACAAGTGTCAGAATAATAGTAGTAGTAGTAAGTTTATGAGATTAAGCCCCGTCATTAAAATATGTGTGAAAATTGTGTAAGTTTAAATCAATATTATGTTTCATTAGCATAGTTTTAAAGGAGGGAATGAAAGTTGTAATAATTGTAATAAATAATAATATGTAATAACAATAAATTATTATCATTGTCGTCGTTCACCAATCACATTTCTTACTTTTGTAAAAAAAAACAAACTACAGTGATTGTGACTACGATAATAGGTACCTACCTATTTTGGCAATTTTATTCATGCGTAATACGTAAAATTTAAAGATAATTTATAATATTTTCTGAATAATATTGTGTTGTAACCTAAGTAGTATTTTACTGAATAAAATCGCACTGATTTCGATACCTCCAAAACTGTACTAGGTACCTACCTACTTGTATTGTAAAAAAATATTTAAATCAAGTTCTTTTAAAAAGTATACTACTACGAGTAATGAGTATATTCTATTCTGCCCTTAGCATTAATTGTCATTGAAGCAATCGGAAGTAAAACGATTCCGGTTCGTTACAGCACAATATTAAAATACCATATTCCTAATACGTCCCAAAACAGATTATTCTCATAATGTCTAAAACTTGAAATGACTTAAACCTACTTACTTCTCAATTTGCTGTATTCCCAAAATGTCTAAAAGCCAAATTACCTTAAAACCAAAACTTCACTTTTTCAAAATGCCTATTATGCAGTATCCATGAAAACTGTATTAAATATAGGTTTTCATACATAGATAGCTTTAATTAACTAATTTAATGCTAAAGTTGATAGTAAAACAAGTTATTACAAAATGAATTGATTGAAAAATAATAGTGTTGTGCAAGTAATATAATTCTTACTGTAAAAAACATTTTAGGCATTTTGAGAAACTGTCATTTTGAATTTTGGTTATTATGAACATAACACGTTTCGGATATTAGATGTAATATGCCAATGTCATTATGGCATTTTGCTGTACTGAAAAAAAATGTATTTTTGGAATTTTAGACATTTTACTACTAATTTGTTTTAACATTGCGATATTCTCAGAACATGATATTATGACATTTTGTTGTAGTGAACTGGAATCAGTAAAACTAAATATATGTAAATTCCATTGCAATAAAATTATATAAGGAAGTCAAAACTGTAAAGGGGTACTTCCCAACATGCAAACCGAGTTATGCAATTACGGAATTAGAATGAATTGATTGAAAAATAATTACATTATTTTTCGGCAAATTTTTATTTAGATTTAGGATAAATTAGTTAGCTTTATATAATTTGATATTAAAAATGCGTAATTTCAATTTAAACTTTATACATGTCTGAGCATTTTCGCGAGAAGAGATCCAAAAAAAAATGTTTAAGGTAGGTAAATTTAATGTTTTTCCTACTCAGAATAACGAGTTCTTTCAATGTAGGAGAAAAAAAATACAAGAAAAAAATGGTCCCACATTTTTCATACATTTTACATGCTCTCCACTTTGTAACCGCTGTACAAAGTGTTTGAAAAACGGTTACGTAATAGAAACAAAAATTTGGGACACTTTTTTTCTTCTAGTAGGATCTAAAGAGCTCGTGATTCTGAGCAGGAAAAACATAAAATTTACCTGTTTCAGAAAAATAAGTTTTTGTATCTCTTCTCGCGAAAATGCCCGTCTATGTTGCTTATGCTTTTTTTTAAATTTATTTGTTGTCATAACTTGTTTCTTCGAATAACATTTTTGATTAAAAATTTTGGCTGGTTTTTCTGTATATACAAAATCAGAAAAATTTGTGGCTTTAATTTGTCTATTGTTTTTTTTTGCGTATAGGAATCGACCGCAGTGCGTGCGTCAACTGTGTGTGTGTAGTACCACGAGTTGGCAAGTAACGTTTACGTAATCGTTTACTCGATAAGTAAAGTAGTCAATCACGTTCGTTCCAATGCTTCCGTGTAAACAATGGAACCGGCCGTGTGGTGACGGCGGTAATACATTTGTCACCTCCCAACTCCTTTGATAAAAGATCGATGATGGGCAGCAGCGTTATCATAGTGGACACATTACTACGATCGCCAATCCGCTTGCCCAGCGTGGCGATTATGGGCATTTACCTCCTAATACGTCTATACACATAGTTAATAGGAGACGAGGCCTACGTCCAGCAGTGAAATATCATAGGCTGATGATGATGTAAGTTTGATAGAGTGCTTTACGTATCGAGTACTTAAGCGCCAATGCTAACTTACCCCCTTATTAGGGTTCCGTAGCCAAAATGGCAAAAACGGAACCCTTATAGATTCGTCATGTCCGTCTGTCCGTCTGTCACAGCCGATTTACTCGGAAACTATAAATGCTACAGTAACGAAATTTGGTAAGAATATGTGTTGTATGAACCGCTACAGGATTATGATACTAAATTGTAAAAAAAACCATTGGGGTGGGGGCCCTCCATACATGTAACTGAGGGATAGAAAAAATTTTTTTGTTGTATATAAGCGTGTGGGGTATTAATAGAAAGGTCTTTGAAAATGATATGAAGGTTTATAAATCGCATTTTTATTTAAGCAAATCGTTTTCGAGATATCAGCTCTCAAAGTCTGAAAAATGTGTCCCTCCCCCTCTATTTTTTAAACTACGCGATATAAAATTCTAAAAAAAATATATGTTATGCACATTAATAAATTCTATCAACGATTTTTGGTTTGATTCAATTATCTCCTATAGTTTTTGAGGTAGGTTGATTTAACTGTATTTTTTTAATAATAAATTGATAATGGTACGGAACCCTTTGCGCGCGAGTCCGACTCGCACTTGGCCGGATTTTCATAAACATCTCCTATCTTACCAAGCTGCTGAGTATTGTTTGTCCCTTTGGGCCTTATCAATGTGACTCTAAAACCTAAAGGGACAAATCATATTTAGCGGCTTGTAAAGTTAAAGACGTTTATGAATAAGGGGGTTACTTGCTATGCCAAGTCATGGTACGGCTACTGACATATAAAATTTGACTCAGTATCAACAATATAGAATCCTGACCCACCGTAGGACCATGTCAACGTGACGCTATAAATCAAATTGTAACAACTGTAGTACACTTGACTTTGAACGTTACTATGACAGGGTTCTGTGGTCGGTTAAATTGTGTCGAAAGGACATCATCCGTCTCGTCTAGTGCAGGAGGAAAATGGATCGCTATAAAACGACAAGTTCAGCTGCGCAAGAGCATTTACGGAGCTCCCGGGGGATCAACACCAGCAGCCAGAAAAATAACCGTATAAAATGGACTTCGTGCCGTTTACGTTATTTTTCGTAAGTATAGCTATACATACTGTAAAACCACCTAAATAACCTCGTCCTGCCGATTGTGATTCCTAAAGGAGATATTCGTTTTTTTTTTCGAATTATTAATAATAGAAATTGTGGAGCATACTTGCGGTATTGGAATAGTCCAATATATACATTTTCATAGAAAACCACCCAACATAGAGTTGGGTGGTTTTATGTTACTATATGTTCTTGTAATCTGAGTTAAAAATATATTTTTATATCTACTGAGTTATCTGACGATAAATTTACATGCGTATTGTATTCAATCAAAAAATCCAATTCAATTTCATATTAAAATGGATTTCACTTATCCTGTAAATATTTTAAAAATGTGTTTTATATCAGCGTGTTTATATTATTTTCTATGAAAATGTATATATTCGTATAATTTGACCGAAAGTGTATTTAAGCATCGTAAAAACAATATGTGAAAAGTTTAAATCTGTGTTTTTGTTACGTCTTCAATATATATTATATTTAATTCATCATATTTTTCTATTGATTCTTTGGCCCACGTTAGATAACATGGGCTATATTTTTATAAATGGTCGACGATCATTTATACAATTTGACTGAGTCCCTGTTATTACTATTTCAGTCGAATGTAACCCACAGCAGCTATTATTTCAGAACTTATTTTGGAATAAAATTTATTATTATAGTATTATCCATATTTCTAACTTGTCTTATTTACTTCCAGATGGTTTGTCTACTAAGTTTCCAACGAAATGTAACAGGAAATCCGACCAACGTTGAAGTAGACAATATCGTTTGGCCTGAAAAATGTGCGGGCGATGCCTTTTGCACAGTAAGGCCGGACGATTATCCTCCGATAGAGTATTTGACAAAGATATACTTTGACTATGTAAGTACCTAGTATCGAAAAACGTCAGTATACCTATTCGTAGGAATATCGTCCTTTATTTATTTATTAAGATGAGAGACTCTTAAAAACACGAATATCGACTGTAATAGAAGAAAATAATCTCTTTAATACCCATTTTTTTTAATATGTATGCGTTTGTTATGTTATTGTGTTGCAAGTAAGTTAATTCCTAACAAAACTAACGACACTGAATACGGATTCCGTTGATTAAAAATATATATAAATTGTTTGGGATTTTTTTTTTCCATTTGGGATTTATTTAGATTCCATATTTTAGCTACTTACTGATCAGGATAGTGATGGAAACGTTTAGCAACAAAAAAGTGTGTCGGCAAATATATTTCCCCTCCATTTTTCCTGTATGTACGTTTTTTCCAGATTTTTTTCCGCCAATTTTTAATTATTGTTCTCATTTTTACCAATTTAAAATCAATGCATGATCTCTTCCGATCACTTGCACATGTTTTCCAAAAAATACTGGAACCTGTTTGACACAAACAGAACATTTTTGCGATCTACTCAGAATTTCCATTATTTGCAAAAACAATACCGAAACAAAACAAAAACGCCTGTACAAAATCTGGATCATTTTCGTCATCAAGTCGATGATTTAGAGTAGGAGAAACCTAAAAAATTAATTAATAAAAGAAATTAAAAACACGACTGCTGCTTAAAAACGTTCTTAAAAGTAAAAAATAATTCCTTTTTCAGGTTTATTCTTGTGAGCGTATCTGCATATAAGCGCTTGTCTATTACTTACGATATTTTGTTTCGATTGCAGTCGGGGAACCTTTCATTACGGAAAATATAAACATTATGAAGGTTCCCCGACTGCAATCGAAACAAAATATCGTAAGTAATAGACAAGCGCTTATATGCAGATACGCTCACAAGAATAAACCTGAAAAAGGAATTATTTTTTACTTTTAAGAACGTTTTTAAGCAGCAGTCGTGTTTTTAATTTCTTTTATTAATTAATTTATTTGAAACCTTTTAGTGTATTTGAAGATTCTATAAATTTCGATACAATTTGGAAGGCTGACCCTGCGCTTCGTTCGCTCCGGAGGCCCGAAGAGTTCCCATCCCAGGTATTTTGGGCGAAGCCGTAGGGCACTCCGTGCGAGGGCCGGAACGTTTCCAAAACTAATGTAAATTTATGTTAAGCGAGTCCGAACTTCCGAAGGGGCTCGCCAACTTCAGGGTAGGAGGCCGAAAGCAGAGCTCGCCGAGGCCCGGACCATCACTTCGAAGGCCCAAGCGTGTCACTCGCAAGTATTTTAGCGCAAGGCTGAAAGCCGAGCAATGAGAAAATTGAGCTACCATGTTTCTTGAACTACCCCAGCATCTGAATAAGCCGACATCCACGTAGGATCGAAGGCCCGACGGGCGAGACAACGCGGTACAACCGTCCCTCTTAGCCTTTTGACCGCCAGACGAAGGAATATGCTGAGCTCCAGACGCCACGCGTACGTGATTATTTAAACGAAATTCAACTTTACGGCATCCCGCGTAAGTTTCTACTGCATTGGTATAGTTGTCGGCCAGTGGCGGTCAAAGGGTCAACTGTCTTTAAGCCCGACATTTCGCTTCAAACTCTAATGAAGACCGAAAGCTGAGCTCCGCGTAAAGTCAACGGCCAAAAGCGGTCCTCAGAGGTGCGCCAGCTCACGAGGCTGAAAGCCGAGCCACCAGAGCCCAGTACATAGCCCATCGAAGTACATAGGTCAGACTGAAAGTTTTGAGTTTCACCCACTTAAAGATCACTCAGTGTATAGACACAAATATTTTCTGAAAATATAACTCTTTATTATTTTTTGGGGTATAACTTATACGGTTGACACCTGTACTTTAGGATTTCGGGCCATTTGAAAATTGTGTGTCGGGCGATTTCAAATTTTTCACGGATTTTTTTATTCTGTAACGTAAAGTCAACGATGAAAAAGAAATGGGATTAGATTCTTATTTGGTATTAAAGCCCAGTTCTTGTAGGATTGCTTGTAGTACCTAGTTTTCACAAATTTTGTTGCTTTCGATTTTTTCTTGTGGATGATTAAAGAGATCAATGTCTAATAACAGCTATCCCCTAATTTCAAATTGCAGTAGTGGACTTTTACTAAGAGTGCCCTAGCATGACACTTGTAAGAAATTTAAAGAAAGGCCAAAGACGGAGCTGCGAGAAAAATAAGCTACCAAGCTTTTTCAACTACCCCAGCATCTAAATAAGCTCAGCTCCGCTTTGTCCCAAATACTTGGAGCGTCACTATCGGGGTGCGCTTGGCGCGAGCCCGAGGACTGGAAGCCCGACGGGCGAGTCCACGCGGTACAACCGTCCTTCTTAACTATCTTAACAATCGAGCCCAGCGCTATCAGGGCGCGTGATGGAATAGTGTAGCATAAAAACGAATCGGAGACCTGCAGGCCCGACGATCGTTTCCACAATTTGCGAAAGTTGTAGACCGCACTCCGCGTAGGACTGGTAGCCCGAAGTGTCCTCCAGAGGGGCGCCGGCTTACGAGGCCGAAGACCACGCTACCAGAGCCCAGCGCTCCTTCGCTATACAATGTAAAAATGTAGCTTTAAAACGGATCTCAGGGCCGCAGATTCTTTTCGAGAAAATGCGAAGGCTGAACGTCTGCGTATTACCGAAGGGCCGTAGGCAAAAAAGGGCCTAAATGCAATTTATTTTTTAACATATTTCAAGTTTTAATTTTGATGCGCTTGTATGGTACGTATAGCAATTTTGTTTATCCACAATTGCTGTTGTTATTGTGTTGTTAGGTACATTCGCCTGATATTCAAATCATATCTAGAAATCCTCGATATTAGTGAGGTACGTACAGGCACTAGCACATGATTAGTGCGACAGTATGTCGCTACAAAATAGACTATCCATCTCTCTTATAGTTAGTAAAAGATGGAAAATCTATCTCGCGGTGACAAACTGACGTACCTACCAATCATGTATTAAGCATACATATGTGGTTAACTGTCTCGTATCTCGCAAACTATTTACATAGGTACATGTTATTACCATTTTTATTCAATATTGTGTTATAGCTATTTTCCGCAACTTGAAATCTAACGTGCCTGTTTTGCGTGGTCCCAACCCTGGCCCAATACTTGTTGGGAACTCACAAACAGGTTACCTCATGATGTTTTCCTTCACCGTAAAGCACTAAGTTTTTTCGAAAAACTCATCGGCACAAGCTGGGGATATTTTCCGCAACTTGAAATCTAACGTGCCTGTTTTGCGTGGTCCCAACCCTGGCCCAATACTTGTTGGGAACTCACAAACAGGTTACCTCATGATGTTTTCCTTCACCGTAAAGCACTAAGTTTTTTCGAAAAACTCATCGGCACAAGCTGGGGATTGAACCCACGACCGCTGCGTAGCAGCCGTGCGTTGTACAACTCGACCACAAACACTTATATAATGTATCTGTTTCATACACACTAACTAAGGCCCGTGTCAGCGGTGACAGTTCTGTCACGGCTTAGATATCAAAGAAAAATTTCAATACCGCGATGTAGAACATTTCGAGTTTTCTCTTCATACACATACTGAAACATATAACTTGTATATGTATTTATAATCTGCATGTAAAATGCTTTAATTTGATACCCAAATCATAGCGTTTGGATCACATACTATTCTTTGTGATTTGATTGCATTTTAATGAATCTCACTCTTCTTGAATAAATTAAACACATATAAGTTATGTACATATTCGTAATCGTTGTTTGAAGCTCTTCATTTTGATACCAAACTCGATAGGTTTCTTTCATATTTAATTTTTTTGGTTAGATAATATTGAATTTCTAGGCCACCATATTATTTTTAACGTGACGTCACATATCCTATGTTACCCGCGACGTCACAAGGATTCTAATGATACCTTACACTATTAAAAACGGTTAAGTGGTCGTGAAGATCTGCGCGTTTAAAGAAAATATGAAACATACATAGGGGCTGAACACATATACTCTCCTTTTGGCAGTCGTGTAAAAAGTCCAAATTTATAGTCATATCAGGATTGCGAGATGTTTTTCGAAAATATTTTGTGTTTAAATATCATCTTTTTGACGTGCATTTTTGTTGCTACCATTGATGTACCTACTGTGTCTAAATAAAGATTTTGATTTGATTTGATTCAGATCGAACAACATGGAGTTCCGAAAATGAACGAGACCCAACAACGCGACGATGATAATATATGTAGCAGGCGTTATGAATACATGGCAAGTACAATCAATCAATTAGAACCTAAGGACACTCAAGAACCATCTCAAACTAATGTTATCAATCAGATTGTAAGACACTTCAAACTACTTTTCATTTTGACATAGTTCTACAGTGGCCTAGTTTATAATCAGTTGAAATGGGGGTTATAAGGGTAAGGCCGCGGATTTTGACGAATGTGACACAGACATAACATAAAAAAAAATACGTTACGTTACCATAAAACGCAACGAAAGTTACTATAAAGCTCAGCTCATACTGGTATGAACTCTGATTAAATAAAGGTCGTAAAAAAAAACATATTTTTATCGCTAAATACTTGTTTTAATCAAACATAATAATCAACCCATATAATGTAATTTCTCATACTTAGTAATTACTTAAATTAACAGTATTTACAAATGTTTTAATGCCATAATCTTTGGAACCAAAAAAACTAAAATAAATCACCATAAATGCTTAAATGGAAAATGAACTGTTATTATTTAACACTAATAGACGCGTTAATAATCATACTGTATTTCATTAGCCCTAGGGGGGTAAAATTACTCACTGGAAAAAGCTGATTACTTCTAAAAACGCAAATCAAAATACCTAAATAACAAAATAATTTGATTTGTTTCGCAAACACTTGTTACAGTATGCTGTCATTCAAAATCTAATAAAACTCATTTAAATTAGTAAATTTCTGTGTCCACTTCCCTTTACCACATATTTTCGTTACGTAACATAAAAAATACGTTACGTTTTGTAAAAATGTAACGTATTCGTAACACAAGTGTAACGTATATTTGAAAAAAGGTTGATTATCTTGGTAAATAATTGCAATCTTAACATAATAGTACATGCTACTAACGTTGAAAACTAAACCCTTTCGTGTGAAAAAACAGCCGTTTAATAATAATCACTACTTACCGTGAAAATCACACTACCACTTTAGACGTTTTTTGCTAAAACTTTCGCCGCGTGCACTGTGACAACCATTTGTTAACGAATTAATGGGAGTGAGTGTGCTAATGGGTGTCGCCCTACTAGAATAAAAGTTGCTAGTGTCGATAAACAAATTTCTACCAACATTGGCTTAAATATGACCTTAAAAAAGCGTTACGTAAGTATCGTAACGTAAGTTTGGAATTGGTGACCCAAAAAGTAAAGGGAAAGAAAACAGTAAAATTGCTCACATATCATAAGTCCTTAATGAACGAAGCAATCGTTTATCATTATAATTTGGTTTAAAAACAAACATTTAATGCTGACAAGTCTAATAATATAAAAAAAAAGTTTTAAGTACTCGTAGTCGAAAAAATTACTCGACTTTCGTTACGTTTTTGGCAGAAATATTTATTTATTAATTTTAAATAAAGAGCTAAATTAGCTATTTCATTTGATTACATGTAACTGAGCATAGGGGAATATTTTAAAATTGATCAGAGTTCTCTAGATGTTATCAGTTTTTTTTATGAGCAAGACAAATTTTAAGCTCCGAATTCGTCAAAATCCGCGGCCTTACCCATAAGCGCTAAATTAATATAGGTTTGGTATAAATGGGTACTTAGGTAAAAGGTTTCGTTTCACGGACTACGGAAAATATTCTTGTACTTACAACATATAATTATATTGTCGTGAAGAGTTTCCATGAAATATTTTCAGTAAACCTCTTAAAACTTGAGAAAGAGGTACAAGTAAATTCATAGCAAAACGTATTACCTGCATTTTTTGTTTTGACATGACAGCAAAATGGTACCTACTAAGACCCTTACTTGCTTGAACTTATTCCCAAAAAAACCTAGGGGATTCATTTTAGATCCCAAAACCAATGCTACGGAAATGCAATAAGTTTTTGGCCATAATACCACTCACTTTGCACATTACTTAATGACGGCGACTGTAGCTACCACCGTCTTACACGTTAACCTGCCGCTAAATAGTTAGTACTAGGGATGTAACGGAGTTCTGCTTCCGCTTCTGTTTCTGCGGAACTTCCGTTTTATTTTACACATCCGCTTCTGTTCTAGTTCTGTTATTTTGAAAACAGAAGTTAAGACGGATGTCAAAGCCTAGCGCGACGGCGAGACATGAACGGCGTACATCCAAAACCAACAGGTTTACCTGTCACCTGTGTACCTATTATATCTGTCATTCGTTAATTTTTCCGCTTGACATCTCTGATCTCTCTACCTACCCTTAACATCTCGTCTCCTTACTTAGCTCTCACTAGAGCTCCGCTTCTGGTTCCGGTTCTGTTTTCGGTTCCGCTTCTACTTCTGTTAAACTAAATTCAAAACTTCTGCTTCTACTTCCGTTTCCGTTAAATCACATCCGTTACATCCCTGGTGAGTACTGTGTTCCGGTTTGGGGGTAAGATAGCCGGTGTAATTACTGGCATAGAGGCAATCTATCTAAGTCCTCAGGGTAGGCAACGCATGGGCGATTTTTTGGTCACTATGTCCATGGGCCTCAGTTCCTGCTTTCCATCAGGTGGGCTGAGAGCTCAGTTATCTACCTTCGCCACATAAAAAAAAATGTTAACAACTTTTTTCCATTTACAGATCAAAGAGGTTTACATGATCATTGACGACAAGAAAGAAGTCAGGTATGCAGTGTATATTCCGAAATTGTGGGAATTTCAAACAGAAGCCGTGAAGTGTAAAGAAAAGTAAGTATTCACGATTTCCCAGAATTACGAAGAACTAGGTAATAGGCATGATGACTGGCAAGTCAAATTAGCATCTTTTTTCGAACTGTCAAAACGATCACCACTATGGAATTTTATATGAAATACTCAAAAGTGACGTCACGCTTGAGTACTACCGAATGACCTACTCTTTTAAGTTATTTTCAATTTATTAAATAGATGTTCTGGACACAAATTACTGCAATCTACATCTTAGTAATAATTTCTTGGTATATCATGTCGTGCATAATTTTAAATAATTTATTTTAACTACAGTCATCTTATTATATAACAACCATAATCATAACCATCACCTAACCTAGCAAGCCGCTAAGTATTGTTTCTCCCTTTTCGTCATATAGGAATATTGATAAGAACGAAATGAACAAACGATAGGTACTTAGCGGCTTGCAAAGTTAGGAGGTTTATGAACAAGGGCGGTTAGTATAATTTTAACGTAAATGTGTTTTCAGTGCCAACAAAATGCTTCGTCCCATAGTGTGCGAACAGAGATACTCCACCATCTCCTACCTAGTGCTGTCTCGTGATATGAAGAGTCTGGAATTAGCCAGGATCTTAAGATATCCCTCCGCATGCGTCCCTAAATAATGTTAGAAGTCACTGGAATAAAAAAATATTTAAAATCTTGTGTTTCATTGCTTATTTCTATAGTTTGTTATTTTAGATAATATTATTTTCATCACACTTGCGGTCTAAGCGCGCCATTGGTTGCGCGCGTAGCGGGAGTAATAGAAAAGTGATATTCCCTAGGGAGTAATAGAAATGTCAGTACGTCATTTAATAATATTATGTCTTAAAACTTATTTTTTTGTCGGCAAGTGTGATGAAAAACATTGTATGCATCACGGTAGGTAAGCGGAATACTAACTCGAGTCATAAAAGCCCTCCGCCTGACGGCGTCGGGCTTCTAACACTCTCGTTAGTAATTCCGTACTTACCTCCCTTGATGCACAATGTACTATTAAATGAATTTAAACAAACAATTTGTACAGTGGAGGTCAAAGAAATCATTACGGTTTAGGTGCCAAAAATATAATTATTTACCCGACTTTATTGCCTTGACATTAAGGTAGTGTAATATAGTTATTTGTTATATAAGGGTGCAAAGTTGTATTTTGCCCGCGAGTATGAAATTGAAGCACGAGCAAGCGAAAGGATTTTATAGTAAAAATAGAATCCTGAGCGTAGCGAGTGTTTTAACATACGAGAAGTAAAATATATTTTTGGCGCCTAAACTGTAATGATATCTTTGACGTCGACTGTACAATACCGCGGGTTATTATGACAGTTATTGGTTAACCAATCTAATATTTATCAAAAATAGTACCTACAGTATACCTGAAAATTCATAACGCAGGTTTCGACAAAATGTAGAAAGTATATTCCTAACCTCAACCTAATACAAAACAAACTGAATCACTGAACGACCTCGCATCAACCTGCTTTATTTAGGTCGATTGCAAATTGTATATATAATTAACAAGGATCGGACAAATGTCCGTCATTTCGAAAAAATAACCCTGTTCCGTACAGTAGAGACTTCCTTATCTTATGATGTCAACATATTTTATTTTATAAGATTTTTTTTAATAACACTATAACAAAGTATCTATTTAGGAGATCCCATCTCCTTCTTACTTTTATGTACCTACCCTAATTGTGAATTTATGGCAAATAAACGACATAGAATTTTTGATATTGAATCTTGATCTATTGCATGAGTGTATAATTATCTTCTTCGGTTACCGCGATAGTTATTCATGAAATAAAACGTTTTAAACGAATTATATCGCGTATATTAATTGTAACTACGTTTCGAACAATTATAGTGTGCACAAGTATCTAAGAAATAGTTGGGATCTCCTAAATAGATACCTCGTGTTCGTATTATAAAAAAAATGTCTTAAATGAATATCTTAAATTAATTAAATATGTTAACATCATATCATAAGATAACGAAGTCCCTACCATACGGAACAGGGTTATGTTTTCAAAATGGCGGGCAGTGAAAAAGGGCGACAAAAAAAAATCTATGACATTTAAACAATACGAACCTATATCTTTTAAATTTGCCCTTTTACTGCTGCCGAAGGTTGTTACCACATAGTTTGTATGACTAACTTTCGTAACGCAATTGACGCGATCGTGATGCGTAAATTGGATCTACACTGGAATAGTTCTTTGCGCGCCACATATTGTAAGGCGCTATGATCATCGGTTATATTTATAAAACTAACGCACAGAAACCCCAATAGATGGCGTTACGATATAAATATAAAGTTGAAGTCAAACGACTGAAAGTGATTATGGGACGGATTAAAAAAAAAGTTGCATTGTACTTTTACAAAACGAATAAATAGATATTTAAAACTATTGTTAAATAGAAAATCATGCTAAGAACAAAAATTTGCAATGAGTAGGTATTAATTAACGTAAGAGGTCGTGACTAACAGTTAGCGCCCATCATCTTTACTCAATATTCCCGTAAATATTCGAAATCTCGTAACTTACTGTCGTATATTTATATCAATACATATAAGGACCAGTAGATCAGGTATTAGGAAAGAAAATTACATTGCTGAATGTTTTGGCCATAATTTATATCTTTCAGCTGTTAGACTGTCGCAACCCTATCGACGATTATAAAGTTTAAAATAGCCTTTTTAAAAGGACATACTTAAGTTGTTGTTATTGGTTTTTCTTTTCAGGCCAGGGTCCTTACATAATTGACAATTCTCCTTTATTGTTTTTTAATTAAAATATTATTATAATTTGTTAGCATAATGCCAAATAACACTACAACCGCTGTTATAAAAGGTATTTTTAGGTATGGATATACTAAACATTTGAGAAGTACCCACCCGTCATTGGAACTAGATTAAACGCGTTTTTTTCTGGGAGTTAACCTGGGAGGTAAGATAATTCTACTATCTACATATCCGCTTCCGTTACTAAGTAGACACCAAAAGTCATTTAAAGACAACAATACCGAATTAATTATCATACTAATTACCAGTCCCGTGTCGAAATGTAAAAAATTCACACTAAAGTCATCGACCTCCGTGACTATCAAGATTGCAGCTAGCTTTTGATTTTTTTAATACGAACTCCTCGACGGACCAACCCCCCACGCTCAGGGAGGGAATTGGTTTTCCCTCCACATCTAAAAACAACTATTTTGAGACCCTCTAGCTCTGGTTAAAACTACAAAACTGTAACTCGCAGCGCACAATTTTTCTCAACTTTGTATGGACCGTGACCCTTACTATAACGCGGGCGTTGGATTTTTACCGCACGAAGGGCATTATTTGTTCTAATAATTTTACCTAGTTATTTTGTTAAAATACTGATAATTTGTATTGCGTCAGGCAAAAGTCGCTTAGTCAATTATTTTTGAGGAAAATCACGTTGAACTAATTTAAATACTTAGCCAAAACAAATGTCGGGCAATCAGTGTTGTCCATCATACAGAGCGGGTGCACAATAATTTAATTATTGAAGACATAAACTCAATTTCTTCGAGATGATTTCCTTCAAATCTTTCTTCTTAACTGTAAGTTTTCTACTATTTTAATTTTTACCACTGATTTGTTACCGATTTAAGAAACATATTTTCTACTAGAATACCTCTTACTTAAAGATATCTTGAATAGGTACATACATAGAAAACATACCTACTAACAGATCAACTAAGTTTTGGAGACTTGACAATATAAATTTGAATTGATCGTACCGATGGACTTGGTTGGTTTTTGTAAGATATTACTTTGACATTTTTTTGAATTAGTATTTATTCATTTTAGATGGTATTGCTGATGCAATTTGCAGTAATTCACGCAGACGAGCACATCGAGCATCCTTGTAAGTGTTTTATTTATTAACTAAAACATAAGTAAGGTGGAAGTACTAGTACCCGACGCTGTACCAATACTCGTCATCATAGCTTGAGTTGCCATCGATAAGATAAAATCAACTATCAGGGCATGTAAACGATGATAAATGTATGTGCTTTTAATTATTCATATCCCAACTTTGAAATAATTAGCTTATATCTAAATTATTTGCATAATTGTAAGACAGGGTGACATTTATTAGGACAGAAAGTTAATATTTCAAAGTCCTAATAAGTGATATTCAAACTTGTTATGAGGTGCCATCTATTGAGACTGCCAGCAAAAGCACCTGACACTTACTCGTACATTGGAGTTGACTAATAAATTTGCAATTTTGAGAAATTTCGATATTATCACCCTATAAAATGAATATAATTTAACTAAACTTACAAACTCCTCTCTCAAAACACATGACAATATTTTATGTAGATTTATATATCAGCAAAATATAGTGACTCAAATAAATATTCTCTGTTTACATGTTACGCACTGGTACTTCCACCTTATGCATTATTTTTCATTAAAAACGTATGTAATTAAGAAACAATAAAACAGTAAAAAGAACATTATGTAAAAAGAAAGAAGTAAAATAAAATGATTAAGTAAATGACACAACAGTGTGGTTCTGTTGAGTCATCTGAACCGGCGCAGGATTCGGCAGGTTGCTCCGAAACGCGAGAAGTCTTTCGGCTGATATCATGATGGTAATGATGACATACCTATACTCTGTTCGGTTAGGTATTTAAAAAAAAGGTAAACAATCTGGCAGTATCTTTTTATTTGAAAACTACGAGTAGAAAATAAGTTTTAGTAAATATACATAATATAACAAGGAAATACAGTGATTTACATTGTTTTGATTCATTAAGTGCCGAGTTTGGATTTTTAAATGCATTTTTCAATAAAAAGATACTGCAAGTTTGTTTACCTTTTTTTAAATACCTAACCAAACAGAGTATAAGACAAGTCAACAATCAAATTAAGAATGAGAACAATTCCGGTGTACCTATTTGTGTGTATTCGTATGTTTTTCATGCTTGAAAACAATTGAATATATTAGTATTATGTTTAGTATCTCCTTGAGAATCACGGGCTTACAAATCCCGGTTTTTTATCGGTTTGCGCGGAGAGATGGATACAACACTCTTATTAGTATTATTGCAATATTTTAATTTATTAGTATTATAGGGTAAGTTCTCCAGTGAATGAACAAATCCAGTGAACGAACAAAACACATGTTTTTTTCGTAAAATAAGTTTTCTGTACATTTCTACTACGCGTTGTATTTTTTTTTCGGGTAGGAATATTATTTGACAAGTTCTGGTAGCACTTACATCAACTCATATGCACCAGTGTCCAAATGGCGATGATCTAAATTGGGCACGTTGCGTCGGTTCGTTTTTTATATGGAGGTGTTATAAGGATTGAGGTAAGCTTACGTTGTGTTTAATGTGTTATTGTGTGCGTTTCGTGCATCTCTCAGGTACAGTGCGTGTTTTTTTGAAACCGGAAGGTTATGGTCATGCTATTAAAGTATAGTTTAATGTAATTTCGTTTCAAATAGTGGTTTTTAATCCAGTGTTCTATAACTAGAACTCAAAATGGCTTAAAACCGAACGGGGGAGTTCATTCACTGGAATTGCGTGATTTATTGTTTGTTCCATATCTGACGTTTTAGGAGTTGTAATAAGATTTGGTTTTCTATGAATTGAATAGAAATGTGCTGTCTAGCAAAGGGCCAGTGTTCGAACAATACTTGATATATCCAAATTTTAATGAACTACTGCAAACACAGTTAGTTCATTAATTGGATTGCGAAAACCAGTGAATGAACGAAATCATTTATTTTGTATTTTGTCTGATTTTAAGACATGGAAAGGTCAAAAAAACATGTAAAGGATTCCAATATGACCAAGAATCTCTCGACAAAACTCTAAAAGCTGTTGCAACTAGTGAACTATCAAGTGCCAGTTTTAATATCTCAAAATCAACGCTATTTAAAATCACCGAAATTGTCCAAATTCCTGCCACTGAAGAAACCAAACATAAATGGATCTTTGGTTAATCAAAAGTATTTAAGTGCTATAATTGACATGCAGAATGACCTCAGTTTACTTTTTAACGAAAGCGACATATAAGGTCACTCTACAATGGTAACGGAAGAGTTAGTTGAACCTTCCCAGAACACGCAGAAATGTGAAACTGTAATTGATGTCGTTTAATTATGTTTATAGTTATTATGTCTCATTAAGTTAAAATTCAATTATCGAATATTACTAGCACTACCAAAATAGAGTACTTTTTGTATTTTAATACATTAATTTTTAAGGTAGTTCATCTATTGGTTTCATTTGTTCATTTACTAGAATATTTTGTGTTCATTCACTGGTGATTTTTCATTTTTGCCCCTACAGTAAGCTATAATTTAAAAACTGTGCAGCACTAATTGCAAAATTAATTGATTTTAGAAAACTACAATAGTGGTTTACTC
>JALPQI010012555.1:0-40132 GCA_025490895.1 Thaumatotibia leucotreta | reverse complement strand
ATGTTTGTTGTCTAATTGCCGCGACAAGGCCGCGACCCGTTGTTTTCATACATATAAGTGTAACGTACGGGAATAGGTACCCCATTTAAGATTGCAATGTTTTTAAAACTTTTTGTAGTGTCCCTGGGGTCCCTATGTCGTCTCTGACGTCAGGTTGAGCCGAGCTATGTTGTATGATATCTAACAATAACTTAAGGTATCTTACGATATATTAATACCTATGTATTATCGCTACGGCCTTAAAACACTTTTTTTAGAGTATTAAAAATTATAATAGAAAACTAAGAAAAATAAAAAAAATATACCAGTTTTGGAAACCTTGGAAACATGCACTTAATGACTATAACCAAATAATATCAAATGCAAGTTTTGACAAATCTAACTTCTAGGCTAGTTGGCTAAAGTCTGGCCAAATAAAATTGTCAGCAGAAATGAAAACCGGCCAAGAGTATGTCGGGCCATGCTCAGAGTAGGGTTCCGCAGTTGTTCAAAAGTGGCTAGACCTATTATGTTCGGTGTAGTCTTATTTTAAAGTATTATATAAGCCCACTGTTCTTTTTTTCATATTTTTTGGACCCATGGATCAAAAGCTGTGAAACAATATTTTTTTATTCTGGAGCGGTTTTCTCGGAAAATATTGACTTTAGAAAAAAACTCTGTTGACCCTTATTCTTTTTAAGAGGCTTATTCAATGATACCGGAAACAAAAAATAAAATCATCCCACTTTACGAGTAGGGGAGGAATCATAAAAAAAAAAACTATATTTTATTCTGCCACTTTATCGGCATGATTAATATGTATTACTTTGTAGTCGACAAGATTAATATGTAGGTACACTTTAGGTTGGCCAGACTATCATTTTCCAGGATGGGCGGCTAGAAACTAAAATGCCGCCAAGTCATCACTAATCGTTGCGGCCAGGTCACTCAGGAAGTAGGGGAGGCCGACCTTCGGCCCCCCCGGGCCTACATAAATCATAAGATCACGAAGAAGGCCGTTGCAATAGGATGGAAGGAATGGATGCAGGATGTCATTTATTTACTGAGTTGGACAGTTAGTTGCCTAGTACTTAACTGAGTCTGGTCCTGAAGGCTTATGATGGTTCCATGTTTAATCGTTTGTCGTTGTTGCCGTCACGTTCTAACAAGTATGCAAGTGCGAATGTGATGAGTAGCACGATAAACGGTAAACGCGTGACCATAATAATCATAAGTTACTTTTAATTAATCTACTTCAAAAAAGGAAGAAGTTCCCAATTCGACAGATTCTTTTTGTTTATACTCGATATTTTCGAGAATCGTGAAACGATCCGACCATTTTTTTAATGGGACGGGTATTAACACTATTAACCCAGAGATGGTCCCGTTAGCTCCAAGTTTTGTTGGGATCTTGGACAAAAAAGGTTCAAGGCGGTTTTTTTTAATTTGGTGATAATTTTTGACTTCATATCAAGTTAGTGGCGTGTAAGGCAGCATGAAATGTTCGCACTTCGTATCAAGTCAATTACATGAAAGGATTAAGGGCCCATTCACAATCGTATTCTGAATTTTAAAACAAAATGTGTTGTCTGTTTTTACTGAGATCCGGGGCGTTCAGTTACTACGCAAAAAATTCGTAAATTTCCAATTCATGAATTTAACATATGATACAGGGTGTCCTTGGAGATGTTATCAATTTAACTTTTTTTTACTCCACTAACAACTAGGCCTACTACCGCGATCATTTTTCCTGTCACTCAAACGAAGACGTCGTTAGAGTGAGAGAGACAATTCCTCGAAATTTACGAATTTCGATTATCGCGGTAGTAGGCCTAGTTGTTAGTGGAGTAAAAAAAGTTAAATTGATAACATCTCCAAGGACACCATTTCCATTCAAATACAGTTGTTCATGATCTTGACTTTAAGTAGATAACTAACCTATCCCACACGTCGCTATTTGTGTCACCCACAGATAGAAACATATATAGATCCTCATAAATGACCGGTGAAGCGTAGGATGCAGACAATCTACGGTTAAGTGTATATTTGTACCGTTGACGGCAAAAAGGGGCATTACGTTAGATGTTATATAAAATAACCGTGGCCATACCGTGACTATATAGCTCCTGAGATCTAAGAACGATCCATTTTTCCTATAGACTCAAAGACTATCGGACGTATACAGGGTGTAAGTCTAATACGGGCGAAGCTCTTAACGGGTGTTAGCTTAGCACATAATAAGTACATTTAGATACATTACATCTTCACATCATCAGCCTGTGATAGTCCACTGGACGTAGGCATCTCCTATTAACTATGCGTATCTTAGACGCATTAAGATGCCCATAATCGCCACGCTGGGCAAGCGGATTGGCGATCGCAGTAGTGTGTCCACTATGATGACGCTGCTGCCCATCATCAATCTATTATCAAATAATGGTCAGTGACACTTCAATCCCTTAGTCGACTCTTGCGACATCCACAGGAGGAGTTGGGGTGGTGACAAATGTATTCTTACTGCCGTCACCACACGGCGCATTCAGGACATTTAGATAACTTTTACTTAAAATTAGAGCAACAAAATTATCCGTACGAAATAATTCGGCGCGCAATGTAGAGCAACACACTCAAGTTAAACGCTCGTTGAGGACTAATCCGTGATTCCAACCCGGAACCCTCGCTTTGCAGGGAGGGCCACTAATACCCACTGAGCTACGAAGAAAGAAATATCTTCAAAATCTTTAACTATGCTATAGAAAGTAAAATCCTTCAGTACCTAGGTATACCTCACATTCGTCAGTAGACACAAAAAAAAACCAAATATGACTTTCCATAGCATTCAAATCCAAAATTTATTTTGCCAGTAAAGAGTTGTGGTCAACAACATAGCATTTGATACAAACATATCGTGAAACACGTTCGCAGATATATTTTTACGTTAATAGTTATAAATAGGTATCTATTATTTAAACTAAAATGTGAACTCAAGGTTTAAATTTTAAGTTCGTGTTATAACCAAGATGGTTTTCTAAAAGTGCATGATTATGGAGTAATGCAAGTTTGCAGGTTTGATTAATTCTTTTTTAGTTTCTATTGACGATTGGTATAGTTATGCATGTCTACTTACTACTTATACGCATTTTTAGGGAAAGTAAAGGTACAACGCAATTCCGTTCTTATACTTAGTAAGTAAAGAATTCGTTTGAGTAAAACGTTCACATAATGTGGGACATCGGGGACTATTCAAATGACCCTAAGAATGGCACAAAGCCTGGCCTTGGTAATCAGGGGTCTTTGTGGGCCTGAATGGCTCGGACCCAGCCCTACATTCAATGTATAGAAACCTGATCTCAGTACAGTACTATACAGTATGTAAATCGAATACGGGTGATAATTTAAACCTGGCATACAAAGGATTAGTGCAATAATTAAAAAACCGGCCAAGAGCATGTCGCCATGCTCAGTGTAGGGTTCCGTAGTTATTGAAAAACGGCTGGGCCGATTATGTTCAAAACAGTTTTATTTTGACTTTTATTTTTTGAACCTACCTACTGATCAAGACTATAAATATAATTAAACGAAGTTTTTTGTGAAACTCAAATCAAATTATTATTTTTTTACTAAATATTTTGATTTACACGTGAGTTTAACCGTTTAATCATATTATGCGACAACTGAAACTTGGGATCTTGGATCTTGGGATAGCCACACTTTGTGCTTTGGGAATTAAGAGTCTTGATGATAGAATATGTTTTTAATTTTCTGTGCCCAGATAAGAGACTTACGGAAATACAAACAAATAAAATTTACACTTACTCATAATAAACGATTATACCAAGGTGGGAAATAAAATGCAGTCTTAATAAAAGAATTATAATAAGGATCCGGACCTCTTTTCTATAGTTCTATTTCTGATCCATCCATCCTTCATCACCATAGCCCATTAGTCTTTTCCATTACTTCTCAATTGTCTCTTTATAGCCTGCTGGGACCTGTTTACGGATATCTATTGATGTGCAAATTTCTCCAAAGGGCTCTACGTGTTGGATCTGTATCCTCGCGCAAGCTTATCAAAAACTTGGATTTGTAAGCCCGTGATTCCCAAGGAGTTTGTTGACACTTCAATCCCTTAGTCCCTTACGACACCTATTATGTAAAAGTTGGGAAGGTGACAATGTATTTTTAGGAATTGCAGTCACTACTCGGCCGAAATTTACGATTAAAGAATCTCAGGGTAGCCCTTCTGACGTCGGACCGAACATGAAAAACACTGTCGTGTACCAACCACGTAAAAAACTGCCAGCGCAATCGTAACGAAGCGACGCGTCTATTCCTGGCAGCCGCATTTAGCCCCGCGCCCCCATTTCTCTTGGTAAATACGTCACTAAGACAATTATTTATATTATTTCCTTCTTATTATATGAGGTGACAGGAATATCTTGAGTTTTATGTTTATCATAGAGGTAGACAACAAGCGATGGCTATGAAAAAATATTGTTTTGTGTTGCTTGCTTGTAAAGCAATGAGATATCTATTTAAAAGAAAATTAATTTGCTCTTGTTTGATAATTACTACAAATATTAGATACAGATTTATATGTAAATAAGCTTGCTTTATTTTATTTAACCCTTTCAGACAGAGAAATAAATGACCGCTTAAACTTATAAAATGGGACCCCGTTGGCGATAGCGAGATGAGATTGACTCGTTTCTAAAGGGCCATCCCTTTAGAAACGGATCAATCTCATTCAAGACACTGCACTAAACCGCGACAACTAGAAAAAATGGGGGAGGCCTTTGCTCAGCAGTGGGACCAGCGGCCCTACCACGAAAATCGAAATTCGTAAATTTCGAGGATTTGTCTAATGACGCCTTCGTTTGAGTGCCAGAGAAAAATCCTCGAAATTTACGAATTTCGATTTTCGCGGTAGTAGGCCAGAGACCGGAACCGTTATTTTCTCCATACAAAAGAACGGTTCTTTTTTCGTTAATTTTCGTTCTTTGATATATAAATTCTAAGTAACGGAGTAATTTAAAAATATTATATTGTGCATTACGTAAATATTGAGTAGTACATAAAAAGTATGAAACATTTTAAAATATTGAACTATTTCGAGGTTTTTGTAAAATAACGCTTCCGGACTCTGAGACAGGCTCCTAATAATGATAAAAGGGCACTTATAAAAGTGGTAACCCTATTTCCCCATTAGATCAAGGGCATGAACTTACTCAAGTTTTGTTTGATTACGGTTCTATTAGTCGTTCGTTAATGAAGATTGAATTGCTTGTGATCGAAATGGCCCCAAATTAATAATGTCACTTTACTCTGTAGCGGCATGCATTCCAATGTCCATTAAAGTATCAATAGAAGCGGTGAGGCATAAAAACTATAAAACATAATAACTATAAATATCGTAAAATTATCCGTTTTATTATTTCCTCGCGTGCAATCGTGTATTTGGGTTGATTCGTGATGCATACAATGTTTTTCATCACACTTGCCAACCAAAAAATAAGTTTTGAGACATAATATTATTAAATGACATACTGACATTTCTATTACTCCCTAGGGAATTTCACTTTTCTATTACTCCCGCTACGCGCGCAAGCAAGGCGCGCTTAGACAGCAAGTGTGATGAAAAAAAAATTGTACGGTCAGTGCGGCTAAGTCCGGCATATTTTATTTTGAAGAAAAGTCCGGCATATGCGTCTTATATTGTTCAATTAGGGTAGGATTTTGGATTTTATTTATTTAAGTCCTTTAAATAGATCCTTTCTAAAATGTAATAGTTTTAATAAGCCCTTTCCAGCCTTATATCTTCACTTTTACAATGCAATGCCTTAGCAGATTCACTAAGAACACTATATATTTGGAAAATATTCAAGATATCGATGAAGGATTTAAAACAAAAATCACAGAGTACACTAGTTTGACCGTCCTACTACTAGTGGCCTGGATTATGTATTTGGGTCATATTAACAACAGTTGGTACAGTGTCATCCACTCCTACATTTACCTTAATTCCGGAAAAAGAACCGTTCTTTTGTATGGAGAAAATACCGGTATCCGGTTCCTGCCTACTCATCATCATCAGCCTATGATAGTCCACTGCTGGACGTAGGCCTCTCCTATTAACTATGCGTATAGACGCATTAGGAGGTAAATGCCCATAATCGCCATGCTGGGCAAGCGGATTGGCGATCGCAGTAATGTGTCCACTATGATGACGCTGCTGCCCGTCATCAATCGTTATCAAACAAAAATGGTCAGTGACACTTCAATCCCTTAGTCGACTCTTACGACACCCGCAGGAGGAGTTGGAGTGGTGACAAATGTATTCTTACTGCCGTCACCACACGGCAATAGAACGTTATATGATGATGATATTTCAGTGGTAGTGTAAGTAGTCAGCCTCCGTAACCGAAGTATTGTAAATCGGTCATTCTCTGAAAGTTTTCCTGCGGTTGTTTCTAATCGCCACTTCCTTTTTCCTTTTCTTACATTTTGTATGGGACGCGGCAATTAGACCAAACTTTCAGAAAATGACCCAAATCATTCCGGAAAAAGAACCGTTCTTTTGTATGGCCCTACCTATAGTAGTCTTAATTAAGTATACCGTGGGACTAAGTCCTAGTTATATTCCTTCAATTGACTAGAAACCTCATTGTCCAGGGATCGTGATAACGTTTTACCTGGTGTTCTACGCGGTCCTGACGCTCATGTTCGCTCTCTGCATGGGCGGGCTACTGCTCAGCTTGAAGGAGGACCGCCCTACATACACTTTAGACCAGTCTCTCATTGGTAAGTTGCTGAAACTATTGTCATAAAATAAGCGTGCATGTCGATTTCGTGTTTACCTACACATGATTTAGGTATTTTTACTGTACTCTCATACTTATTCCATAGACAAATTACCAATTATTTCATCTACAGCCGTTGCTGCTGTAACGCTGGTACCTACCATGAACTGCCGCGGCGTTATTAACGCGCGTTTATTTTCTACCTGGTACGCTCACGCCCACAGAATTAGATTTGGATAGAAGAAACAAGTTCATTCATTTGTATGGCGGCCGAGCGTGGTGTCAGATTTTGTACTGAAGTTGTTACTTGCCTATGATTTTAAATATGTCTCAGGCCCTTGAGTATTCATATTTTTTTGTGTTGTTGCAATTAATATTACTTAAGGAGGCATTATTAATGTTTTTGTTCACTTCAACTTACAAAATTTGTCGCCCGAAGGCTGCGATTAAAGACGGACAACTCAGTGGATTTCACTGAGTTCATTTGACACGCTAAGTAGATACGTTTGCTTGATCTATGGTATACATATATCCTCGTCCTGCCCAATGTGATTTATAAAGGACATATTCGATTGTTTAGAACAAAAGAAAAGCGATAATATTTTCAAACTCATTAGGTTTCAATTTGAAAAGCTCTAATTTAGTATACGGGCAGGACGAGGATAGGACATCTGTGCTCACGCCAATACTGTACGAGCGGGTTAATACCGTAGCGGGAGTTCATGGTAGGGCTACTGAATTGCGAGGAGATAACGTCAGGCGTTTGATTTTTTGAATTGATCATTGTTCATTTTTTTATAACTGTAGGGTCAGCACATAATTGGAGTGAAATTATCTCGCGTGACATCGTCCCTCTTTTACTAACATATTTATTAAAGACGGACAGTTTATCTCACGGCGACATTCTGTGGCACCAATCATGTGGTATCTAAGTCTACTGATAGTTACATACATGTGTATACCAAATCTACCCATATCCATATACCCGCTTAATTGTTTACTTAGTTCCATAACTTCCACAGGTATATCAAATAATTTTCTCAAAATATATTGGTGGCTTATGATGGGCCCGTTTTTAAACGGTTTTTATTAACTTCACCGCGTATCAACTGTCGTCGATGCTTCAAATCTTGTGATCGATTTTTCAACCACTTCTACTGCACCGAAATTAATAAAATTTGGAACTCTTATCCAGTCCCCATGACAATGCAATATTATAATATTTGTATCCTTGTATCCTCAAAGCCTGATGCTGCAGACGTACTGCTTATCTTAACCGAGAGTGTTAGACACGTGAAAATGAAAGTACAGCATGTTTGGCATAATCAAATACTAACAGCCTGATCTTGACTTCCAACTCCTCACTCCTGATGCTGCAGTACTGCCTACAATAACCGCAAGGTTTATATTTTATCGATATCTTGATTTTACAGAAGTTCTTTAGATATTAAGTAGAAACATGCGAATTTAATACTAACATCCAACTCCTCAAATCTGATACTCCAGTGTTACTGCCTGCCACAACCGCTAGGTTTAGCGATATGTAAATTTTGCAGTACTGCTTTAGATATTTGGTAGAAACATAAGGATTGAATTATCATCATCATCATCATATCAGCTGAAAGACGTTCACTGGTGAATATAGGCCCCCCCAAAGATTGACAGAAGGACCGGCCCTGTGCCACCCGCATCCAGCGACCTTCACCAGGTCATGAGTCCAACTTGTGGGGGGCCTACCCACGCTGCGCCTTCCGGTACGTGGCCGCCACTCGAGAACCTTACCGCCACGATCCACAATCCACGCGCGACGAGCCCCGCCCACTTCAGTTTAGCGATTCGAAGAGCTATATCGGTTACTTTGGTTCTGCTGCGGATGGTCTCATTTGTAATCCGATCTCGCAGAGAGAATCTTAGCATAGGCCTCTCCATTGCCCTTTGGGTGACTTTGAGCCTTCTTATGAGGCCCATTGTAAGCGACCATCACGGTTTAGTACCGTATGTCATTGCTGCGGCTCTCCGGCTGATAGACTCATAGGGTGACAGCGTGAGTGATTCGCGTAGGGCGAGCCGTGGGGCCTGCTGCCCTCCAGCTGATAGAGTGACAGCGTGAGTGGTTCGTGTAGGGCGAGCCGTCGGGCCTACGGCCCTCCAGCTGATAGAGTGACAGCGTGAGTGGTTCGCGTAGGGCGGACCGTCGGACCTGCAACCCTCCAGCTGATAGAGTGACAGTGTGAGTGGTTCGCGTAGGGCGAGCCGTCGGGCCTGCGGCCCTCCAGCTGATAGAGTGACAGCGTGAGTGGTTGGCGTAGGGCGAGCCGTCGGGCCTGCGGCCCTCCAGCTGATAGAGTGACAAGCGTGAGTGGTTCGCGAAGGGTGGGCCGTCAGGCCTGCAGCCCTCCAGCTGATAGAGTGACAGCGTGAGTGGTTCACGTAGGGCGAGCCGTCGGGCCTGCGGCCCTCCAGCTGATAAAGTGACAGCGTGAGTGGATCGTATAGGGATATGAAAGAGTGACAGCGTGAGTAAATCGCTAAGGGTGAGCCGTCGGGCCTGCGGCCCTCCAGCTGATAGAGTGACAGCGTGAGTGGTTCGCGTAGGGCGAGCCGTCGGGCCTGCGGCCCTCCAGCTAATAGAGTGACAGCGTGAGTGGTTCGCGAAGGGCGGGCCGTCGAGCCTGCGGCCCTCCAGCTGATAGAGTGACAGCGTAAGTGAATAGCGTAGGGCGAGCCATCGGGCCTGCGGCCCTCCAGCTGATAGAGTGACAGTGTGAGTGGTTAGCGTAGGGCGAGCCGTCGGGCCTGCGGCCCTCCAGCTGATAGAGTGACAGTGTGAGTGGTTCGCGTAGGGCGAGCCGTCGGGCCTGCGGCCCTCCAGCTGATAGAGTGACAAGCGTGAGTGGTTCGCGAAGGGCGGGCCGTCGGGCCTGCGGCCCTCCAGCTGATAGAGTGACAGCGTGAATGGTTCACGTAGGGCGAGCCGTCGGGCCTGCGGCCCTCCAGCTGATAGAGTGACAGCGTGACTGGTTCGCGTAGAGCGAGCCGTCGGGCCTGCGGTCCTCCAGCTGATAAAGTGACAGCGTGAGTGGATCGTATAGGGATATGAAAGAGTGACAGCGTGAGTAAATCGCGAAGGGCGAGCCGTCGGGCCTGCGGCCCTCCAGCTGATAGAGTGACAGCGTGAGTTGTTCGCGTAGGGCGAGCCGTCGGGCCTGCGGCCCTCCAGCTAATAGAGTGACAGCGTGAGTGGTTCGCGAAGGGCGGGCCGTTGGGCCTGCGGCCCTCCAGCTGATAGAGTGACAGCGTGAGTAGTTCGCGAAGGGCGGGCCGCCGAGCCTGCGGCCCTCCAGCTGATAGAGTGACGGCGTGAGTGAATCGCGTAGGGTGAGCCGTCGGGCCTGCGGCCCTCCAGCTGATAGAGTGACAGCGTGAGTGGTTTGCGTAGGGCGAGCCATCGGGCCTACGGCCCTCCAGCTAATAGAGTGACAGCGTGAGTGGTTCGCGAAGGGCGGGCCGTCGGGCCTACGGCCCTCCAGCTGATAGAGTGACAGCGTGAGTGAATCGTGTAGGGCCAGCTGTCGGGCCTGCGGCCCTCCAGTTGATAGGCTGACAGCGCAGGTGGTTTGCGTAGGACGTGCACTCGGACCTGCGGTCCTCCAGTTGATATACAGAGTGTGAGTATCTCGGATTCACGTAGTGCGTGCCATAGTGTCGTCGGGCCTATGGCCCTCCAGTTGATAGATTGCATGGATTGACCCTTTAGGCCCTCGGTTCACGTCGGACTTTCCGTCAGACCTGCGGTCCTCCGGTTGGTCGACTCAGAGAATGAGTTTATATTTTATAGTCTCGAAATTCGACTTGTATAAAAATGTAAACTTGAAATTCTCAATAAACCAAATTGATTTATATATTCCTTATTGTCAGATCTATGTTATCTAAGGTACTTATTGTATGAATAACACGTCCATTTGAGATACTTCGGGCATTCAACCTTACATTAACCACGCCGAGCCTTTGGTTTTTTTTGTCAATCGAGATATTAAATTTTAAAAAATGGTGTCGGATTATAAAAATATCTATTCAGCAGGGATTCGCCTCCCGTTACACATAAAATAATGTCCATTACGTTTAGCTACATTATGTGTCGTGATTCGTGATGAAAGCGCGAGAGTATAAACGCTAGTTAGCATGCATAATTGTATTACATATTATAAAAAACATCGGTAGGTATAGTATCGGAAACTAACGATTGCACTAAAAACTTGAAAATAAAATAAGTAAAAAAGTTTTAAGTTAAACGGTTTTTATTGCACCAAAAACTAGAAAATAAAAATTTGTTATAACTAACCGTAGATGCAACTTTCTGTAGATTACTCACGTGAAACTATTATTACTGTAGTTTTCCCAAGTCGGATGCTGAAAGCCACGTTTAGCCTCTATGTCAGTGGATTAAGCGTTACCTAATCGGAAACTTTTACTAAACTAAAATAAAAACGTGGGGCGTTATTATGAAGAAAGAAACATACAAGTTCAAAATATGTGATTGTAGCTTTAATTTTGCAATTGATCATCCATGTGTTCCATCACTTCCACAGAGGTAAATAGCTTTTATCAAGGCCAGAACAAAACTGTTACACTAATTGCTGTCTTGATTTATATGTGTGTTCTTAAATAACTATAGTGACTTAATCACAATTGCGTACGCCCCACGTTTTTATTTCAGTTTGATAAAAGTTTCCGATTAGGTAACGCTTAATCCACTGACATAGAGGCTAAACGTGGCTTTCAGCATCCGACTTGGGAAAACTACAGTAATAATAGTTTCACGTGAGTAATCTACAGAAAGTTGCATCTACGGTTAGTTATAACAAATTTTTATTTTCTAGTTTTTGGTGCAATAAAAACCGTTTGTTTCAGCCTATGAAGTAAAACTACTTTTAATAGTTTACCATTTTTATTTATGGATAAGTACAATCGAGAGGTTCTTTTTAGGTCTAGGACACGTGCGGCGGCTTCAGTGGTTAGAAGGAAAGAGGGCTTTCTGGGCTCGGTGCTCCGCTTTTGTGGTGTCGAGCGCCCGCAACCTGGGCGCTGTTGTCGCGCTCACGGAGCCCTCTGATTCGCTACCGACGGTCGTCTGGATTGGTCAACGCCGGTGCCGGTGTTACCAGGCGTTAACATACTCCGGGGCGCTGAAAGAGTATCTTTCAGGAATCCCTTTCTTGCATAGGTAACGGGCATATTCTGTTGAGTGCTCGCTTGACGAGCCCCCTGGCAGTATTGAGGTCCGCGACACGCGGCACGCCATCCTTGCCGGGGTATAGCTTGACTACCCTGCCCATGCGCCACAGCAGCGGTGGCAAGCCTTCCTCTTTGATGAGCACCAGCTCTCCCAGGCGTAGATCGCGTTGTCTTTCGCGCCACTTGTAGCGTTGCTGTTGTAGAGACACGAACTCCGACGACCACCGGTTCCAGAAGTGTTGACGCAGCTGCTCCAGCTTGAGGTAGCGGTCCAGGCGTTGTGGGCTCCGGTCTTCAAGTGGCGGCGACGGCAGCGACTCGAGCGCCCTAAAAACCAGAAAGTGCCCGGGAGTAAGGGGGTCTAAGTCATTGGGGGAGGAGGAGAGTGGACAGAGTGGTCTACTGTTCAATATTGCCTCTACTTGAGTGAACAAGGAGGACAGCTCTTCAAATGTGAGATGAGTAGTACCTAATACTCTTTTTAGATGAAATTTAGCACTTTTAATACCGGCCTCAGCATAGCCGTTAAAGTTAGGAGCGTAAGCTGGCGCAAATTTAAATTGAATACCTTGACCAGCTGCAAAATCAGATATATCATTTTGATATAGTTTATAAAAGTCATTAATCTCTTTAGCTGCAGCTACAAAGTTTCTACCGTTATCACAGAACAACTCCGCGGGCTTACCGCGTCGGGCGATAAATCTGCGAAGTGCAAGCATAAATGAATCTTTAGACAGGTCGCTCACAGCTTCTAAATGTACACATTTATATCTTAGACATATAAATAGACACATATAACATTTGGTAATTTTACATCCACGTCCGCGGCGATCGGTTATGAAATAGGGACCAGCCAGGTCAAGCGCAGTTGACGTGAATGGAAAATCAGTGTTTGTGCGTTGTTCGGGTAAGTTGCCCATAATATTTTTTAAAGTTTGACCAGAAATACGCCTACAAGTGACACAATTGCGGGCCGTGCTTCTTGCGAGATGTCTGCCTCCGACCGGCCATATAATGTCTCGAACTGAACATAATAACAACTGTGGCCCTGCATGTAAGAGACGTATGTGTTCATGTGTAAAAATGAGTCTGGTTAGAGTGTGTTTAGCACGTAATAACATGGGATGCTTCTGGTCGTAGCTACGATCAGAAGCCTCCAGCCTCCCCCCGACTCTCAAGATGCCTTGAGAGTCAAGGAACGGAGACAGAGTTGTGATATGTGATTTAGGGCTCAACCTGTGACCTTTGTGCATCGTTTCTATTTCAGACTTAAACGACTGTTGTTGAGCAATTTTGACTAAAGTATGTAGCGAGTCTGCGAGTTCCTGCGCCGACAGCGATCCCGTTAGTTTAGGTAATCTAGGTTTACAGTTATTAATGAAACGGCGCACATAAGCCATGGCGTGTTGTAATCTTTTATATTTTGAAAACCTATCAAAATCAATGATCGATGGCTCAGGTTCTAAAGTTGTAAGCATAGAAGTTACCTTGATTTCAGGCAAGACCTCCGGAGGCACAGAATTCAAGTCTGGCCACTCAGCTTCAGGTTTTAGTAGGAACTCGGGGCCATGCCACCAAAGAGCGGCTCCAGAGACATGTTGTGGGTCTACGCCACGGGTTGCGAGGTCACTTGGATTTTCTTTGGTAGGTACATGTCTCCAGGTAGCTCCTGGGGTGAGACTGGCTATAGCTGCCACTCTGTTGGCCACAAAGGTCTTTAATTTGCTAATGTCAGTTTTTAGCCAAGCCAGGCAGCAGCTAGAGTCAGTCCAGAATATTGCACGAGAGACAGGACGTCTCCAGGCTTTTACTACAGCTGCGTAGGTTCGCGCAGCTAACAAGCAACCTGACAATTCAAGTCGTGGTATGCTGGTTCTCTTGATTGGAGCAATTCTGTCTCTCGCACACAGTAGGTGTACTTGTTGTTCACCCGAGCCTGAAATTGTTTTAACATAAATGCAGGCTGCATACGCAGTTTCTGCTGCATCAGAAAAGCAGTGTAATTCTATTGTGGAGGGTGCATCACACAACACAAATCTAGGTATACTAAGCATTTTTATATGATGTAGGTTTTTAATGAATCGCGTCCAGATTCGCTGGATTTCTGGTGAAACCGGTTCGTCCCAATCTTTGCCTTCTTTCCATAAGGTTTGCAGTAATATTTTAGGTTTAACTGTGCACAGACTTAACAGGCCTAAGGGATTAAAGACTTGGAACGTTTTTGATAATATTGATCTCTTTGTAACCTTTTCATCAGATTCATAAGGCTTAATTGCATAGTTTAGAATATCTTGGCTGGGCAGCCAGCCCTGTCCAAGTGTTTGACAAGATTGGCTCAATGCCAAATGATCTTTTTGATTAATAGAATCAGAACTTAATAATTCGTTTGAATTCGAGCGGTATTTACGTAGGTTAAAGCAACCGGCGGTTAGGACCTTTGATACCTCGGCCTGTATATGAAGCAGTTCTTTTACAGAATCTGCGCCTGTCAGTAAGTCATCGCAATAAAAATCATTTTGTATTATAGTCTTAACTAATGGATCCTTGCTCTCAGCCCCCAACTGCCACAAACAACGCGCCGCTAACCAGCTGGAAGAGGCGAAGCCATAAGTAACAGTATTTAAGGTCAAAGAACGAATAGGTAGGTGCTCGTTTTCACGCCACAAAATGACTTGCAAGTGCCTATCTGCTTCATTAATTAAGATTTGACGATATTGTTTTTCTATATCAGACGACAGCACATATCTATACTGTCGGAATCTAAGCAATATGTCAAATAACGAGTTTTGTATGTTAGGTCCTACCATCTGGATATCATTAATAGAATAACCAGAGGAGGTTGGGCAGCTGCCATGAAAGACTGCCCTTAATCGTGTAGATTCACTGTCCTTCATCACTGGGTGATGAGGGACGTGATAAGCATTGTAACATTGCTTAGATTCCGACAGATGACCTAAACTTTCATATTCGTTTATGAAATCAGTATACATTTTTTTAAGTTCAGGTTGTTTACTGAAACGTTTTTCTAAGTTGAATAGGCGTTTTTTAGCAATGTTAAATGTGTTGCCTAGGCAGTCGGGCGTATCCTTTAAAGGTAGACGCACTACAAACCTGCCATCAGATTGGCGATATGTGGTATCTGTGAAATGTTTTTCTATGGGATGAGAATCGAACTCACCTCCATTTTTGAAGTCCGCTTCTTGCGGTACCTCCTGCGTCTCCCAGAACTTAGTCATTTGGGCAGACAGGTCAGACATGCAGCAATGAGTACTTGTGTTTAATGAGTTTACATAGGCAGTGGCGCCCTCTATCGGACCGGCTACAAGCCACCCAAGCTTTGAAGGGATAAGAAAGGTGCACTTACTACCTTGCAATGTTTTTGCCCTTCCAGTAACGATCGACCAGAATAGTTCAACTCCTAATAGCATATCTATTTGAGATGGGACGTTAAAGGTTGGATCTGCAAGTTTCATCGATGCCGGTAAGTTAAGGTAACTAATATCAACATATTTTTTAGGAAATTGATCAGTTATTTTATTTAAGACAAGAAAGTCTGCGTTAGCATTGAAATTGGTCAGTTTAGATTTTATATGAGCTGCGCACCTCATAGGTTTATAGGTCAGAGAGGTATTTCCTATTCCCGTTACATTTGTGGCAGTTAGAGGCTGAAGGTCAAGTTGCAGGCGTTGCCTCAACGCTTCAGTAAGATAATTAGACTGTGAACAGTTATCCAAGAGACATTTGACTGTCTCTCTCTTATTGTTGACAGGATTTACAATTTCAATTAGAGCAGTAGAGAGCAATGCTTCACTACTGTTGAGAGAAGTATTAGCAGTGAGGGTGTTTCGCACCTCGGCACTGTCAGAAGTTACCATTGTTGAGGAGGAAATAGCTTCCTCCCTAACGCTGTCGGTGGGTTGACTTATTTGATCTGTGTTAGACCCACTAGACAGGTTGTTAGTGGTTTGTGTGTTGTTGT
Organism: Thaumatotibia leucotreta; assembly: GCA_025490895.1. Classification (NCBI taxonomy): domain Eukaryota; kingdom Metazoa; phylum Arthropoda; class Insecta; order Lepidoptera; family Tortricidae; genus Thaumatotibia; species Thaumatotibia leucotreta. The sequence continues at coordinate 24,139 of JALPQI010012555.1, read as the reverse complement.
GTAGGTATGTGTTATGACGTCTCTTACATACACGACAACCGTTGAGCTTGCACTGACGGGTCTCGTGGTCCGGGCGGAGGCAGACATGGCAGAGTCTCAGAGTGGACGCCCGCGACCAGCGCTCGTCGACCGACATCTTTTTGAAGGCTGGGCAGTCGTACACTCTGTGATCACCACGGCACACGACGCACGGCCGACCTTTGTTGTCACCTTGTTTTTCTGAAATCATGAAGGTTTTTATGTTTTTATCATGTTTAAATGAATTTTTATTAGTCACAGGCTCTAACCTGTGATTAGATTGTTTTTCTCTTTTAGATCGGTACAGGTTTTCTAATATGTCTGCACGATTTTTTAGAAATTCTTTGAAATCTTCAAGTGTAGGCCACTCTTGAAGAGTATTTCTGTGCTCTTCCCATTTTGAATATGTATTTGAGTCTAATTTTGCAGCTAACATGTGAATTAACATTGTATCCCAATGCTCCGTAGGTTGACCTAATGTTTTCAACGCTCGGAGGTTTTTAGTGAAATTATCGCTTAAAAATCTAAGCGACTTATCAGACTCCCGCTGTATACTTTCCATATTAAATAATGCATTCAAATGATTAGTAATTAATTGCCTTTTATTACTGAACCTGTCACACAGCAGTCTCCAGGCCTCAGTATAGTTGACAGCTGAAACTTCTAAATTTGCAATTACACGAGCAGCCTCGCCTTCAAGGTATGAACTTAGGTAGTGAAACTTGTGGATCGACTTAATGTGGTCATTGTTATGAATCAAAGATTCATAAAGGTCTTTAAATTCCATCCATTTATAATAAGATCCATCAAATTTATTTATTTTAATTTGAGGCAACTTGAAGCCGAGGTGCTCAGAATGACAACCGCCCGAAGAACAAGTTTTTACAGACGGCTCAGGTGAGGGTTTCTGAGCTTGAGAGCGTTCTAATATATTTTGAGCTACAGCTATAGCAGAATTAATGTGAGATTCATTAGCGTCCCTTTCTAGGAGCTCACTCTCAAGGCTTTCAGAATTAACTACCTCAATCGAAGTTTGCAGCTCGTCTAGGCGCGTGGATAACTCTATAACTTTATTTAATCTTAAGGTAAGCTCATTAAATTTAATTCCCGTTAACACTTCATCATCCTTAATTGTATTTAAATAACCACGAAATTTAGAAACTTGACCCTTTATGGATCCACGCTTAATGCGTAATTCGGCCAAGAGAGCTTCCTTTTTTGCAGCTTCAGTCATGTTGAATTGTGTTTGTTAACTGAGCTGGCAAAACAGACGAATTAATTTGAGAAAAAATATTATTTAGAGTTAAAAAGTATCCACGTCAGCAAAAGGTTAAATTGGCAAAACAGCTCACGCCCCTGATGCCTTCAACAGCTACGCCGAGGTGGTCCGGTGCGCAGCCACGTGGTCGCACGTGGCACGCAAAGCACACGTGGGCACGTGGTATGTATGCGTGGCACGCGGCGCGCACGTGGGCAGCCTCGTCACTGAAATCGTGCAAAAGAAAGGGTGCATATGCGTGCAAGAACCAAAGCGCAGGCAAGGGTGGCGTGAAGTTGAATGAAATTGTTTATGTCAGCAAAGAGAAAAGGAAATAAGTTAAATTAATTTTAGAATGGCACACGTGCGCTTGCAAACAAGGGTTTTTTAAGTGCAAATGAATTAAACGTAAATGCGTAGGCAAGCTGGCGATAACATAGGCACAAACAAGCCGCTTCAGTCAGGTTTTAAATAAACGCGTTAGGTATTTATTATTATATCTTTAAAGGAATGCACAGATTTTCACTGCACTGCCTTATTTAATTAAGAAAGCCTAAATAGATAGGCACTGAAGCGGTATTTAAGTTAACTCACACAACGTGCACTGAGAGGTTAGGTATTTGAAGATCACTAAAAACAAGCTGATAAGAAACTGTCCTGTAGGTAAAAACACAAATAGATGCAATAAATCACAGTAGGCACTCAGTTTAAAGACAATCTAGTTGGGATTCAAGGTTATTTAAGTTAAAGTAATTTGTCGAGTTTAGTTACGTAATGGTCAAAGATCAATGAACTGCAAAATAGGTATGTTTAGGTTAAATTGTAGTCAAGTTTGTAGGTCCAAGTTTGTAGAATTTAAGTTAGGATTAAAAAGAAGGGACTTGACTTAAAATATAAAAGTGGGTACGGATGGGCACTTTCTAGGATCAGGGCACTCGCCTTGTCTCGCCGCGCGCCACGCGGTCGCGTCGTGTTACCCGACGCCGTCGATCGTCCGTCCGAGTCCCACGGTTCCATGGTCTTCGCCGCAGCCGTCCCTCAGCAGTCCTCCTCTTCGGGCACGCGTTACTGGGCTGGTGGCGAAGGCTGGCGGTGGTTGGATTCGGCTTGCGACGTCGTCGGCTCCAAGACCACGACGCTCCAATATGGCCGACGAAAATCAGGCTCTGCAATTTTAAATAATAGACCTGCCGCACGTGTCCTGTCACGGTCGCCAATTATGTTTCAGCCTATGAAGTAAAACTACTTTTAATAGTTTACCATTTTTATTTATGGATAAGTACAATCGAGAGGTTCTTTTTAGGTCTAGGACACGTGCGGCGGCTTCAGTGGTTAGAAGGAAAGAGGGCTTTCTGGGCTCGGTGCTCCGCTTTTGTGGTGTCGAGCGCCCGCAACCTGGGCGCTGTTGTCGCGCTCACGGAGCCCTCTGATTCGCTACCGACGGTCGTCTGGATTGGTCAACGCCGGTGCCGGTGTTACCAGGCGTTAACACCGTTTAACTTAAAACTTTTTTACTTATTTTATTTCCTTTTATACGCGTCACTTTCGCACGTGCAATTTTGTTATGATTATGAATGTGACGGCAACGTCGACACACAATTAAAAATTCGGTGCCATCATAAGCCTATTATTCGTATTGTAGTCATTTTGCCGTTGATTTTAAATCGGTTCTTTTCCGATTCCAGGGACCAATCCTGGTGTAACATCACGCCCTCTGCCGGAGACAGGGGAGCTCAGGATCGACCAGAGTGACGCCAGTTCCACCAACGTGTACGTGGAACAGCTTAATGACTTCTTTGCACGTAAGTTTCCATGAGGAAAAGGACAGGCTTACAGCGGACTGAGGAAGGCTGATGGATACCTACATGATATCGAGGATTGTCTGCTGAAATTCTAAAAAATGCTGGTGGTAGGACCTCGTGCAGGGTCCGCCCGGATAGCTACCACCGTCTTACCCGCACACCGATTTGATCGACTTATTATTATATTTTTTTTTATGTGACGAAGCTAGACAACTGAGCTCTCACCCCACTTAATGGAAAGCAGGAACTTAGATGGATTGCCTCTATCTATGCCAGTACTTACACCGACTATCTTATCCCCAAACCAAAACACAGCAGTGCAAACGCTGCTATTTAGCGGCAAGTTAACGGGTAAGACGGTGGTAGCTATCCGGGCGGACCCTGCACGAGGTCCTACCACCAGCAAAATAAGTTCAATCAAGGTCTGTGATGTGGGTACCAAGCGATGACGTACCAACGATTGTCCACTGATATTTATTAATTATTTAAACATTTTTAAATTTAAATACATTACTAATCAATCCCCCATCTCGTTTCAGCGTACCTGGACGAGCAGCTATACAACCACACGGACTGCGTACCCAAAGACAACTTCGGGTACCCAGAGACACCGTGCCTCTTTCTTAAACTGAACCGGGTAAGATTTTTTGACTGGACAACTTTTGTCACTGAAAACGGCGATCTATATCTAACCCTACGAAACATATATCTTTTATATTTGCCCCCTTTTCACTACTGCCGAAGGTTGCTGGTCAGAGTATACCACATAGTTTGTATCACTAACTTTCGTAACACAATTGACGCGATCGTGATATTTATTTTGATTAAGACCTTAACTATGTACAATTTTTTTGCAATCCACAGAGGGTCTACTATCGAGGTCGCGTTTTATAAAGTTACAATTTACAATTTTGTTGTTTGCCTCTCTTTCTAGCCAATACGTGCATGCGTTAGAGAGGCAAACAGCGAAATTGTAAAATGTTACTTTATAAAACGCGACCCAGATGTCAGTTTTGGTCAGTTATACTATAGAACTGACACATAGCGATTCAGTTTAGGTCCTAAGCTGAATCGGATTAGTAGATGGTGGTAGCCCCCCAGGTGCTAAAGATATATTTACACAACCTTAATGTCAAGGCAAAATAGTCCTGTAAACATTTTTTGGAACCATAGACCTTCTAAGCCTATCTCTTACAAAATATGTAATCTAAATGAGTAATCTGAAATTATCATCAACTTTTTCCATTGTTCCATTCCAACTTTTTCATCATTATACTTGAGCATATATTATAAGAGTATACAAAAAAGCAAGTCAGAGCAATATATTTTTTAAGGTGGATTTAGACCAAACGAGCGAATGCTCATTCTATCCCCCACTCTACGAAATTCGTTCGTTACACAAAACGTGATTCGACGGAATTCGTTGATTTCGTAGAGTGGGGGATAGAATTACATGCTATCAAATGTAATGACGATTGATCCTGTGTTACAGATAATAGACTGGGAGCCCCAGTACTACAATGATGCCGGAAGTCTTCCCGAAGACTTCCCTCCCGACCTCGTCGAGCACATCAACGGTTTGGATCCAGCAGATGTGAGTCCATTTTATAACCATTCTTCAGTTGAAAGTACAATAATCACCAAATTAAAAATTTAAAAAACCGACTTCAACCGGTTTCTCCAAGTTTCCCGATTTGTTTCCATGATTGGTTTCCTCAAATCCTACTTTCTGAATGCAAATTCTTGTAAATGAATGAAAATTACCAAAAGCGCCATACATCACCTATAACATTTGAAGAGATCCCTCGATTTCTCCAGGATCCCATCATCAGACCCCAACTTGGTGCCAATGGGACCATCTCGGGGTAATACACGTTCGATCACAAAAAGAAATTTTAGAATCGGTTCACTATTCTCGGAGATATCAGGTAACATACATACAACAAAAAAAAAAAAAAAAAATTCAGTCGAATTGAGAACCTCCTCCTTTTTTTGAAGTCGGTTAAAAAAAGGGTTTTTACAGAAATAATCAATGCCACTGTCACTGTCACTCCTTGCTATCTATATAAATTGACTTTTCTTCGATAAAATCGCGTTATCCTGGTAAAAGGGAAAATTAGATCTAAGCATTGTTTTAGAGTTGAAAATTATAGTGGAATATTTCATTGATTTTTTCGAAAAAATCCGAGAAACAACGAGCTGTTTGGAAAGAATCGAGATTTAATCCGGAAATTTTCAACGCTACTCGCAACCAGGGACCGGAACCGTTATTTTACAAAACCTTTAAATAGCCCAATATTTTAAAATGTTTTATACTCTTTATGTACCTACTACTCAATATTTTATGTAATAACAATATCATATTTTGAAATTACTCTATTAACTTAGAATGTATGTACCGAAGACCGAAAAAAGAACCGATCGTTTTGTATGGAGAAAATACCGGTTCCGGTCCCTGTTCGCAAGGTTTGACAACAAAGCAGTACATTACATTGATCGTTTGGGAGAAATAAACTTAATTGACGGTCAATTTAAATATTTATCAAACCTACTTGAAAACGATTGCTATTAGTATTATTAATTACTCATTTTCGTCTGCCCGGGGCATGCTAGCACACTGTATACGATACTAATTCTATACATTTCCAGAGGTCCCAAGTGTGGGCGTGGTGCTGGGACGAGAACAAGCATTTAGAGTTGGAGTACCCCTGGGGACGCGCATTACCTGGATTCCAGGTGTACAGGCCGGGGGACACTTACAGGAACCCCATCGTAGCTGTTAGACTTAAACAAGGTAATATCATTACACACGGTGTTTATTTATTTGTTTATTTGCATTCATGAACAATAACATAACATATGTATGAGTTACATGAACCCTGAGGGGTGTTGCAATTTACATTAATACTTATTCCTATTAATAATTTACATTTAAAATTATATTATTACTAGGTAGCCATACTGTTATTGGTATGCCTACAACTGGTAACAACTCACAGTACCGGTTAATGAGAGCCTTTTTTGAAGGAGGTTTATTTTGTGAGTATTTGAAGGTATTTTGGTAGTATAATGATTAATCTTCAAAAAATTCGTTTATAGAATAGTATGCTTTATTTATGAGTAGTTGTTTTAGTTTGTTTATAAATACTGTATATTTTACTTCGGATCTGATGGTATTGGGTATACTGTTATAAATTTGGGCGGATCTGTAATAAGGACTTTTTTTAAACATTTCTATTTTAGGTTCTGGGAGGGCTAAATCTTGGTTTCGGCGGGGATTTTTATTGAATTCAAATACGTGAATATGCTTACGAACAAATTTGGCTGATTCTAATATATAAATTGAAGGAAAAGTTAAGACTTGCAGTGACTTGAAATGAGGTTTGCAGCTAGTTGATTTTCTTAGGTTGGCTATGATGCGGATGCACTTTTTTTGCATTAAAAATGCATCATGTGCATCAACGCTGTGTCCCCAAAGTAAGACACCATAGGTTAACATGGGGTGAGCATAACCATAATACGCTGAGAGTGCGCAGAGCTCGCTGGTATTTATTTTTAGAATTCTTAACGCAAAAACAAGTGATGATAATTTGGTTTTAATTCGTGCTACGTGTTTTTTCCAGTCTAGATGGGTGTCTATTGTAAAGCCTAATAGTTTAAAATCTGATACTTCGTCTATATTTAGTTTTTGGGATACATGACTTATATCTATTGGATGCTTTTGATGCGGTCTGAATTGGATTGCTTTTGTTTTTTTATTATTAATTTCTAAATTGTGGTCTTGTAACCAATTAGCTATTTTAGCATAGGTCTCAGTTACGTGATTATTGGCATCATTACTAGAAGGGCATTTGAACAAAAGGGAAACATCATCGGCGAACATAATGCATGTATCTTTTATTATTTTTGGCAAATCGTTAATGTATATTAAAAAAAGCACACATCCGAGAACACTACCTTGGGGGATTGAGTTATTAACGGTTCGCTGAGTGGATTTGAATAGTTGTGTCTTGTTTAATTCTGTATTGTAATGCTCAATCTGCACGTATTGCTTTCTGTCTTGTAAATATGATTTCAGCCAAGTTAGAACTGGTCCACGGATACCTAAATTAAATATTTTTTGTAGAAGTATGGGATGTGAAACTCTGTCGTAAGCCTTGGACATATCTAGTAGAAGACCGACTCCGTATGATTTGTCTCTGATATGCTCAAGAACTGTTTGTATATAGTTATAGACTGCAAGGGTTGTTGAACTGTTTTTTTGGAAGCCGAATTGGTTTTTGTCTAATAGTTCATATTTTACTAAGTAATCATAGATGCGGGTCGTCATACATTTTTCAAATATTTTTGATATTGTGGGGAGTAGGGCTATGGGTCTGTATTGATTGGGATCTTGTTTATTACCGGATTTTTTAAATATTGGTCTAATTTTTGCGATCTTTAGATTTTCGGGAAAACAGTTTTCAAGGAAGGATTGATTAATTAACCTGGTTATTGGAGGTGTTAGCTCATCAACACATGCTTTAATTAATATAGGAGGTATTTCATCTATTCCACAACTGTACTTATTCGGCATTTTTTTTATAATTGTACGCACTTCTTGCTCAGTAACAGGGCGTAGATACATTGAATTAACTGCTGAAGGTGTTGAAATTGGACTAGGCTGATTTTGAGAGCAATTAGTTGGTTGGTGTTCACAGATATTTGCGAAGAACTCATTAAAATGGTTTGCTATCACTTGTGGACAAGTTATATTAGCATTTAACGTTTTTAATCGAATATTATTAAGTTGTGTTTTTGTAGATTGCTTTCCGGTTATTTGTTTTATAGACCACCACATAGTTTTAGTTTTATTTTTAGAAAACATCATGTTTCTTATGTAGTGCATTCTCTTAGCCTCCTTTACACAATTTTTTAATATTTTTGTATATAGTTTATAGTGTTTAGTTAAAGTTTTGTCGTTTGTTTGGTTCACTAATATTTTTAGTAACCTTTTATGTTGGCATGATTTTTTTATACCTTTGGTTAGCCAATATTTATTATTGTTGTGTTTTTGTTTAATAGGTTTATATGGTATGTACCTGTTTAACAATTCTTGTAGTTTATTTTCAAAACTGTTATAGTTATTATTGATTGTGGGGTAATAAATAATTTCTTTAATCCAATCAATTTGGCATAGTGCATTTTTAAATAATTTTATATTTTGATTGCTAAATACTCGTTTTTGAATAAAATGATGTGTGTTTTTATGGATTAATGAATTATTTCCAGTGAATTCGTATTGCAGGTTTTTGTGGTCGGATATTCCCTTGTCTTCAACTGTTAGTTTGTAATTCTGATTATTTGTAAATAAAAAGTCTATACAAGTAGAACTAGTGCTTGTTTCTCTTGTTGACTCATTGACAATTTGGTGAAGGTTGTATTCGAGCATCATATTTAAAAGTTTTTTGTAATTTTTACAGTTACTGAATTTATTTATATTAAAATCACCTGTAATGATAATATGTTTGTGGTTTTTATTTTTTAACTTAAACAAAAGTTGCTCTAGTACTTCAAAAAAGGTATCTATTTCCCGGTCTGCTCTATATATAGTAATTATAAATAAGTTAGGTTGTAATTCTATTGCACAAATTTCTACAACTAGTTCTACTGATAAATCTGCAAAGTCTGGTCTATCGTGGTACGGGATGTCTTCTCGCAGCATTATTGATACTCCTCCTCCTTTGTGTTTCGAACGGTTGTAGCTTGCTGCAGTGACAAATCCAGAGATTTGAATGGAATCTTTTTGTTCTTGAGAAATCCAAGTCTCTGTTAGACATAATACTTGATATTGTTGGTCTATTAAAAGAGCTTCTATTATGTGCGTTTTGTTTTTTAAACTTTGTACGTTCTGTATAAATAATTTAAGATTGGTTTCGAAATAAATAGTTCCCTGAATTTTCAGCAAACTGGCTTTGCTCTGTGCTCTTTTCGGGACTAGGTTTTTGATGCGTATATGAGTCTGTGTCTCCGGGAACTATTTTCCCATTTACGATCAATTTGTTGTCTCTTATAATTGCATGGTTTCCGGTTTTTCTTGCCTCTTTCAATGTTTCGATAAGTTTTCTTCTCTCTGTAAGGGATGTTTTATCTAAATATTCAGTAACACTCAATCCAGAGTATTTAAAATACTGGTTATGCTGCAAAATATACCTTGTCATCTTTTTGCTCAAAAACTCTATGACTAGGGGACGCCTGTTTCCTCTCGTCCCGAGTCACGCGAGCATTGCGAAAGATTTTAACTATGCATTCTAGACATCAAAATAAACAAAAAATATTATTAGACCTAATGTCAATTCCACCAAAAAAAATTTTTTTTTCTTTTTTTTAGACCGATTTGAATACTTTTTAACATTTCCAGTACTTTTTATCATAACAACAATTTGTTTAAATTATTTATTTCAATTATTTTTTTTAGGTAGAGGTTATTTCGTCAAGTCTATTCGTATTTTTTGATTGTCAGGCAAAAGGTGTGGTAATATTAGAACACATTGTGGTAGCATTGTAATCCAAAAGAAGTTAAAAGACGAGTTACGTCGAAAAACTTATTTCGAAAAAAAGGTTGATTATCTCTGAAACCAAGCCGAATCCAGGAAATTTTATATAACATTAAAGACTCTAAATATGGTCAGGAATACAGCATTAAAATCTTTCGGAATGCTGACGTAACACCGTGTATACTACTAGCTCAGTATTATTGATCTGCCCTGCTAAGCATAATAGCGATATCTAAAAATTAAATTTAATGCAAACGTGCACCTTAAATTCTATTGCTGACGATTCCATTTCCAAATGCCTCTATTTTTGATCTATCGCTATTTCGTTTAGCAGAGCAGAAATGGTATCTTGCATTTTATTTCTGAAAAAACGTAAATAAACAACCGATACCAAATTAGAACTCTATTGCTCAGTTTGGCTGTCTCAATTGATTAGGTACATTTCGACGTGTGTCATTTCGGTTGTATTTTTGATACTCTATGTACCTAAGGGTTCAGCCTCCTTATGTCTGGTCTAACCCTGTAGGCAGATATCTGGACACGTAAATCTACTTCATTTATATAAGAACATATAAGATTCGTAACTGAAATTAATGACAGTTTTGTGAATTTACCCTTTTACCCAACCCTTCATGCAGTTAACTATAGTTAGTTATTATTATTATTTGTATCTCTCTTTGATCACGGGCCTATAAATCCCGGTCTTTTGATAGGCTTGCGTGGGGATACAGATCCAACACGTAGAGCCCCTTTGGAGAAATTTGCTGTGTTTTATTATTATTATTAGGAGCCTGTATTGTCCCACTGCTGAGCAAAGGCCTCCCCCCATTTTTTCCACTTTTCACGGTTTTGTGCAGTTAGTTAGTTTATAGTTAGTTAATAGGTATTATTTTAACATTCCTTATCCTCAAGCCAATATGCTCTCTGACTACGATTCTGATTAATTAAGTATTCTTTTGCAGTGGCCAACAGCACGGTGATCCGTTGCCGCCTCCTCGCCAAAAACATCATCTACAACAAGAGTTTGAAAGAGCCTTCCGGATATACAAGAATTGCTATCAACGTCGTTGGCTCTGAAAGCACAGCACAGGCTTGAAACTAGCACATAATGTAGACTAAACCATGTAGAATACAAGTTCGAAAAAGTCACCGTTTCTGGCCTACTACCGCGAACCATGGCTCGGAACCGGTTACTACCGCGAACCAAGGACCAGCCTTGAAATAGCCCAATATTTAAAATGTTTTATATTCCACAGAATTAGATTTGGATAGAAGAAACAAGTTCATTCATTTGTATGGCGGCCGAGCGTGTCAGATTTTGTACTGAAGTTGTTACTTGCCTATGATTTTAAATATGTCTCAGGCCCTTGAGTATTTATATTTTTTGTGTTGTTGCAATTAATATTACTTAAGGAGGCATTATTAATGTTTTTGTTCACTTCAACTTACTAAATTTGACGCCCGAAAGCTGCAAGCTGCGATTAAAGATGGACAACTCAGTGATCTATGGTATATATGACATCTGTGTTATATTCTTTATGTAGTACCTACCTACTCAAAATGTTATGAATTATGAAATTACCAACGTCGTATTTTTAAATTAGGTACTCCATTAACGAAGAATTGATATACAGAAGAACAAAAAAGAACGAAATTCGAACAGTTCTTTTGTATGGAGTAAAAACCGGTATCCGAGCCCTGCCACGAACTTCGCAATTCGTAAATTTCGAGGATTTTTCTCTGTCACTCCAACGAAGACATCATAAGAGTGAGAGAGACAAATCCTCGAAATTTGCGGATATCTAAGTTCGCGATGGGCCGTAGCGGCCCTAATATGATCTGACAAACATGACAAAATTCATAGGGTCTTGGTTTCGCCACTTCAGATCGATCCTGTTTAATATTAGATTACACTGATTCTATGATCTTAAATCTAGATTGAAAATAATTAATGCCAATTAGCACCTAAATGTATTTCGACCTGATACAAAAAAACCATGCTTTTCAAAGCATTTATTGCATTTTTAAATGTTTGAAGGAAGTGTACGTGAATAACTTAATTACCAATTGCAGTAAAGCTCAAAAACGCTAATAAATAAAAGGAAAAAAATAGCACATTGATAAAATTTCCAATCATCCCACCGCATTTAAGCTAGAACCTACCTAGACCGTACCAGGTCCGCGTCGAAGCCACTTCTGCTAGCATTGGTCTTATGTCAAGCTTTACGAGGCCGTATGCACCTCGTACAGATTTGCAATTTTAGTATTAAATATAACTAACGTGAGACTCAAACATATTAAAATATTATCGAACCGGGTTAATACTCACGTATTTAAGTCGATGATTGCTCGACATGGTAATTTAATGGTAATTTCAGTACGCGTCGGGCTTTGGCCGAGGGTGCTCCGGACGAGGACTTAATGGAAGATCTTAATGGGTCGAAACATGTCTAGCAATCATCGACTTAAATACGTGAGTAACCCGGTTCGATAATATTTTAATAGGCATGCACCTCGTTACAAAGCGTTGTGTAGATTAATATTGTTTATTATTATCTAATTAATTAGCTTTTGAGAAACGGGGCCCAGACCCCTATTGCACCATGATTACAAGTCCGACAATTGTAAAATATCACTGTTACTGACGTCACAGGCCTCCGTAGGCTACGGCTACCGCTTACTATCGGACGGTCCATTATTAGGTACATCGTTAGTAAACTACTTTTTACTATCCGAAACCAAACCCGTGACAATTGTCGCAAGGTTTTGTACAATTTTCATTAAATCTTGACATGAGGTTCGACTTATGTCGGCATTTCGCTACAATTAATTGACGTGTTTTTTGGGACAATTCTAATTATGCTTCGCAAAAAAGTAGTTACTTTACTGCTGGTATATTAAAGTTCCTGCACTATATTTTACGTTGGTGGCATACAAAGGCCCTACCCTTCCGATGGCAAGCAGTAACTGTAGCCTATAGACGCCCCTGATTGGAGAGACAGCAAATTTACAATTGTAGCATATGTCATTGTGGTGAAATTGGGGCCAGTCTGGTGAGCCTGGCTTCGGTGTGTGGTCTGGTATGATTAACCGTATGCGACAACCCATGAAAAGATTGCATGTGTATTTTCTCAAAATAAGTATAGTACGATTTAAATTGTATGCTATAAGTATTAGATTCCTTAGTGATAATGTGCCTGTGTTAGTACAAAGTGTTTTGTAATTTAGTGATTGTAAATATTTATGATATTATCGTATTCTGTAAATAAACCAATTGAAATTAAAATTGTTTTCTTATATAATCATCAGCACATCCATTATATTCATATAGGTAACCCTTTAGGCAATGGCCTGAGCAGGCCATTGCCTAAGTCTAAGGTACGGGCTATAGGTCTATAGCCTGTAGCTTAGACTTACGCTCTTTATTTCTACGACAAGATCAAAACAGCGATTTTAAGTGAATTCATCACTGAAACCTTGAAAGAACCTATCTTTACAAATAATACAACACTGATAATTGAACATTACTTGAGAAGATTTGTATTGTGGAGTTCTATAAGCCTGAAAAAATATTAAAAAATATAATAATAATATGATGTAGATTAGATTGTTAGAAATTTGATCGTTCTTATAGAAGTTTCCAATAAAGTAAACGTTGTGTTACTTATTTCTTTTCAATGTTGACGATCCTGCACCTAATACAATCAGTTTCTGTTTGACCCAATGGTTGACTGGTAGAGAAAGGCATTAATTCCACCATTTGTACTTTTTTCATTAATTGTGCAATAAAGCTTAAATAAATGAAGTAAACAAACCGTTCAAAGAACTATCCATAATCTAACACTGTGTTATTGTTTTAAGATTTTAGGATAATCTAATGTCGTAAATTGGAAATATATTTTGAATAGGTACAAAGTTCGTTTACCTACATTGTGTGCGACTTCGTATTCTCTTTTTCATATTAGAAAAAAAATGTTTTTCTTATTTTTTTTCCGGAATAACCTTTTTAACCTAAAAATACAAACGTGAATTAATTAATTACTTAACTTCAACTTATAATAACATCCCGTGGTCAAGGACCGAAGTAATGGAACTAGATACTAAATAAGCACCATTATAAACGACTTATTTCTTCGGAAATCACTTTTAATTCGATCTTTATAAATCTACAAATAAAGTCTACTTTTAAAGATATCGATATGCCTTACAATGCTTTCTAAGATAGTTTTTTACTGAGTAGTATCTTCAATAACAGCTTAAATAGCCTAAAAAAAGCGAATTATAATTTAAACGTAAGCGTCTTATCAATAGAATCTCTTTTCGATTAACATTAAATTGTAACTGAAGATACTCTAAACTATAAAAGAGTAACGTCAAAACAGACTCGTTACTTCTATGTAGTTAAGTCCTTTTGGTTGCATATATCAGTTCACTTGTTTTTATGTACATTGCGGGTGTGGTAGTAGTCGGCTAATTGGTAAGGCTGGGCGGGCGGCCGCGAGCGGTTCTGGGCGGTTTGGCAAAGAATATGGAACAGAGGTGCCAGATTCTTGCCTTCGAGAAAAGAGCGTATTCCCATTTTAAAGGTCGGCAACGCACTTGTAATACCACGGGTGTTGCGGGTGTCCATGGCCAACGGTGATCGCTTACCATCAGGCGATATGTCTGCCCAATTGCCTCCTATTTCATAAAAAAAAAATGATTTGTACACTTATATGATATTTAGACTGATTGTTTTAATTTGGACCGACGTGTGAGGGATTCGAAAATAGGTTCAGATATTCGACAATCGACATTTTTGATCAATTATTTCAAACCAGGAGTTACTTAACCACACTCATACACATACACTCATGAACACATACACGCACACATACACACACAGTCACACTCATTTATATACCTACATTAATTAAGTAGGTAGTATTTTGCTGCTTTCTTCTGATTATAAATTGTGATTTCTCTACTAGATTTAAACATTTTGAGATACTTTTTTAATATAAACTCTTTAGCGCATTCTAGCAACAAAATATTTGGCAATTTTATATAAGTGTCATCCTGCGTTACAGGCATAGCCTAGTGCAGGTGTCACGAGCAATACTATTATGTATTTCTGTGTCTACAGTATGGTATTTACTTTTAGATTATAAAATAGTTGTGTTAAATAAGTTTTTACTATATCAATAAACTATTTTGATTTTGATTTTTTTGACTTAAGTAGATACAATAAGCTAAAAAAATACTTCGTTAAAGAAACTAAATTATTTAAGCGAAATAAAACCTTCCGTTCCATCCATATCCGTATTCATAGTTTTATTTCATGAGTAATCCTCGCGGTAACCGAAGAAAATATTATGTACTTAGGCGAATTAGCCATAGTAAAATTCTACAGTTAATAAACAGACTAGCAATTCATACATGAATATGGAAGTAGGTATACTTACATATTGAAACATATCCCACTAATCATCACACATCATATCCCAATGATGACTAAATACGGGATTGGTCTGTACTAAATACATTACTCACAGAGAACTTTAGCTCGTAGGCACAAATCGCCCACCACTCAAGCCATCTACACCACACATCTATGGCACTTCCCAGTACTGTACCACTCACTCTTCGAGAGTAGTCCACGATGGGCGCTCTCACAATCTAGTCACAGAATACAATCTAGAATAGAAGATGGGTGCTGACAGGCCTAACGGAGTGGCGAACTACTGCCGACGGCCCCCGCAGCGACCACTATTGCAGAAATTGCAGTATGCTATATGGAACCCTGAGGAGGGGACTTTCTTAGGACGCACGCCGCATAGATGGGGTAAGTTTAAGCTTTAAGTTTTTGAGAGCTACCACAAGAGAAAGGACCATATCTCCATGTCAGCCTCCGTAGCCTAGTTGGTAGTGACCCTGCCTACGAAGCTGGAGGTTCCGGGTTCGAATCCCTGCGAGAGCATTATTTGTGTATTTATTTATCACAAATATTTGTTCCTTGGTCATGGCTGTCTATGTACTTAAGTATCTATACAGGGTGGTCCAAACCTTGACGTCAAAAAATTATGGTATAATAAGGTTCCCTACGTCATGGGCTATCAGAATATACCCCATGTATGTTAGCCGATTTTTTGTAGTTTTCGAGTTATGATTTTTGAATTTTTTTTTTGAAAATTCTGTAATGAAAAAATGTATTAATAAAACAAAACTATTGGGTTTTTTTAATATTTTCTTTTTGTAAAAGTATTACTACAAATAAAGCATTTACTGACAAAAAAATTAGCGTCCTAACTTTGATACAAGTAGGATAAAAAATACCAAATTCAAAATTTTACGTTAAAAATGCATCTAAATAGCATTAATGTACGTAAATAAAAAAAATAAAACATATCCCAAGGATTTTTGGTAATGTAAAGACTGCCATAGACCTTAAACCTTCGTAAAAGCAAAAAAAAGTGATACTTAATAATGAGGATTTTTCGGAGTAGTCGGTCAAATAAACTAATTTTTTTGTCTCTAAATGCTTTATTTGTAGTAATACTTTTACAAAAAGAAACTAGTTAAAAAACCTAACAGTTTTTTTTTATTAATAAATTTCTTCATTCCAGAATTTCTCAAAAAAATTTTTTCAAAAAATCATAACTCGAAAACTACAAAAAATCGGCTAACATACATGGGGTATATTATGATAGCTCATGATGTGAGTAATCTAAAAAAAAATTTTTGACGTCAAGGTTTGGACCACCCTGTATGTATCTGTATGTATCTATTATATATATCGTCGCCTGGTACCCACATCACAAGCCTTAATTGAGCTTACCGTGGGACTAGGTCGATTTGTGTAAGATGTCCCAAGATATTTATTTATTTATTTATATATCTTTGCAGAAAGCGGCTAACTACCTAACTGTCGTCCAAAAGCTCTCAACTATGGTCCAAAACTAAATCGAATATCCCTAATTAGGTGTAAGTAATTGTTGTACAGATTCGGACTGATGCGTCATCAGTAGTTGAAATTTTGGACCATATTTGTAGTATTGGACTATGTTGGGTGGTTTTACGGTTTTTTTATCCGCCAAGCTTGAACGTATTGTGCTTGAACTTTTGTTTGCTAGGTGGTGACAGCAGTAAGAATACATTTATCACCACGCTAACTCTTCCCGCGGGTGTCGTAAGAGTCGACTAAGGGAAGTGTCAATTCGTTTATAGAAGATTGATGATGGGCAGCAGCATCATAGTAGACACACTACTGCGATCGCCAACCCTCTTGCCCGTCTTGGTAATTAATAAATAATAAAGAATAATGACTCTTCAGTCCCTTAGTCGACTCTTACGACACTCACAGGAAGAGTTGAGATGCTGACAAATGTATTCTTACTACCGTCACCGCAGCAACCTCGCGTAGTAACGGCAGTAAGAAATATTGAGCAAATCGAAATGTGATATAAAGTAAGTAGATATAAATTACTTAGTCATCTCCAACAAGAAGGAGAACATCGTTCCTGATGAAAAGGCTGTCTATTTGTCCATGGCTATTCAACGCGGAAACGCTGCGAATTTTATGGGCACTTTTTTCATTGCTAGGTAGCAGCAGCAGCTAATGAGTTAGTTTCAGTACGTCTCTAATGACGCCATTAAAATCGAGTGTTGGTTATAGTATGTAGTTCGTGGTTTTTGTTTTTTTATACAGTACTCAAGTAAGATGATATAAATGTTGTGGCTCTAAATATATTGCTTTATCAACTTAATTATTAAGTTAATATACCATGAACTTTCCGAATTAAGCCCTATTGATGCGAAATTATTAGAATTAAGCCGTTTTGTTGCGGCCTTGTGAGCTTATCCAATAATACAGCTGTTTTTCAAGGAAATTTTACAAACCCTTTATTTATACAAAGAGTACAAAATAATAAGTAATTATAATAAAATATACACATCTAAAAGCTCATTGCTTTCTTTTGCTATAAGGGACAGATAGGCCCATTTGATACGGATTTTGAAATTTTAACATTTTAGAAGACAAGAAGAGACTTATTAGAACTTTAAATTCAACGCATAAATGTATTTCTCTACTCTTAGCAAAACTACATTCATAGTTTTAAAGAAGTTGAAAGTGGAAATAAGTCCTTTTGAAAAGACACTCCTCAGTTGTTAACTCCTAGTATGAGATTCGCGTATTTAATTTAAACCCCTTCCGCCGTGTAGATGTATATGACGTGTATATGAGTCAGTAATGGATGTATGAGATTTACATGAATCACGCAAAGCGGGTTATTTTGGACTTCAACCAGATCATAACCGCGATGAATTAATGTAGTGCTGAAAGCACTGAAATATTTAGAACGGCTGAAAAATGGTTTACAGTTCGTACTACAACATTGACGTTCTGTTTAATCGACTTGAAATGTATTTTTTAGTACAGATATTGCCTTTTTACGCGCTTATTTTATGTCAGGTTCAACACTTTGGATTGGCGGGCCATCTGGCTAAAAAACGTCGTACGAGACACGTGCAAAAAGGAAATTGGAAACGAGTGGCGATGATTTAAAACACGACCGAAGGGAGTGTTTTAAATCGACACGAGTTACGATTTACGAATACTGTTTGTCGCACTTGTTTCGTTAGGTATGTGCTATTTTGGCACCGCAGGTAGACATCAAACTCGGCCGGGACTCGCTTAAGCAAGTAGAGCAATTTAAATACCTGGGGAGCACTATATCAGCCAAGTGCCACCTTGACAACGAAGTCAACGGCAGAATAGGAGCTGCTGCAGCAGCTTTCGGCAAACTTCGTTGTAAGGTATTCCAGTCACACGACATAAAACTCCCTACAAAGGTAGCTGTATACATGGCGATCGTCCTACCGAATCTCCTCTACGCCTCGGAGACGTGGTGCCTGTATCGTAGGCACATTCGTTCATTAGATAGTTTCCACCTGAGATGCCTCCGTGACATCATGGGTATCCATTGGTCTGACCGTGTTAGGAACACGGAGGTACTCAGACGTGCAAATGTCACCGGAATAGAGGCCTACCTAATGAAACGACAGCTGCGATGGTGCGGACACATCTCTCGCATGTCACAGGACAGAGTGGCGAAGCGCATCTTTTACTGCGAACTGCAGCATGGCAAGCGTAAGCAGGGCGGCCAGTTTCTGCGGTACAAGGATGTGCTGAAGCGTCATATGAAGAGGGCATGCATAGAGCCAGTGACATGGGAGAGTGTAGCCAGTGACCGATCTAAGTGGAGGCATACTGTGCACACGCAGGTGCGTGACTTTGAAGCTAGGCGACGCTCAGAACTCGACGCTAAGCGCGCCGAGCTAAAGGCCAGACCGCATGTGGCCATTAATTATAATTATGTCGGAGGGGTGCTGACTTGCAGCGATTGTGGTCGTACATTCGTTGCAAAAATCGGCTATGTCAGTCACCTAAGAGCTCATCAGCGACGCTCTCAGCAGAATGCAGTCGCCGTGGCCGAAACCGGCTAGGATAGGATGATGATGATGATGATTTTGGCACCTAGATGTGAATAATAATTATACGAATTGCCTGACGAGAAGTAGAATCTGTAGCATGTAAATTGCTTTGCTTGCTTTAGGAGCACCTCTTAAAAAGTTATTACATTTTGGATCAAGTCTATTGATAGGAATTGGTAGGCTCTATTATTGCCATGACAACGGTTACCTAAGTCACGCTGGCTTTATGCAAAATTATGCTACTTAAACTATATATTATAAGCCCCTTTCTCAATGGACCACCTACTACAAACATGCACTACACGCATGAGTTTTCATATTCGTTCCCATAGTAAAGGTTGATCAAAATTAATAAATTCATGTTTTAGTATGTAACACCCTGTACTATTTCTATAGGCTATGTGTCATAACTATCCTCCACACAACGCGAGATGACATTGATAGAGTCAGTACAGGGTCGAGGCAACCCGGTCGCAACCCTTACGATCCGGTTTGCACCGGACCACCATCCGACAATCTTCGATACTCGGCAAATGAAGCTTTATCTAGGGCAGTATGTTTAGGACTGGCATTGGTGTTTTCATTGTGGGTTTCATTAATCTGTATTAACCTAAATAAGGTAGTACCTAAGTGCTTGATATATATCTTTTTTTAAATATTTTGGTATCTACATTGCATCGTACACTTATAGATGTAGTCCAACGGTAAGCTCAAAAAGGCATATGCCTGATGCATGTTTAATAGATAGAAACATATAAATACTTAAATACATATACAGCCACGACTAAGGAACAAATATTTGTGATAAATAAATACACAAATAATGCTCTCGCCAGGATTTGAAATCGCAACCTTCAGTTTCGTAGGCAGTGTCACCACTAGGCTACGGAGGCTGACAAAGCTGACGAAGTTGATAATATTTATTTACTGACCCAACAGGTAACAATGATGAAACATTTGTCAGCCTCTGTCAGCATTTGTGACCCTGCCTACGCAGCTGGAGGTTCCGGGTTCGAATCCCGGCGAGGGCATTATTTGTGTATTTATTTATCACAAATATTTCTTCCTTGCTCATGGCTGTCTATATGTATCTATCTATCATATATATCGTCGCCTCGTACCTACAATACCTACATCACAAGCCTTAATTGAGCTTACCGTGGGACTCGGTCGATTTGTGTAAGATGTCCCAAGATATTTATTTATTTATTTCTAGTATACTTTATTGAAATGAAAATAGCATGACACTTTTTTCAAAAAATCTTATTTATGGATTAACATTGATAACAACTCTGAAAATATACATAGCTGTGCAGTTTCATGGTGTGTTTGTGTAGCATGAAAATATTCTATCAAAAATTAGAAGGTCATGCGGGACAAACACAACAATGAGGTAAATTCAACTAATGGACATTTCTTTTAATCTGTTTTTTAGAACTTTTGGAAGATACCCAGAACATTCTTTGATTTATTTCAAAAGCAACACAATAGTAGGTAAGTATGATCTTTTTACAAATTAAGAGTAGGTATTTCAATTAGTCGGATTTATCTCATAGTTGCATTTGTCCCGCATGACATACGAAATTTGAATAAAAACAATAACTTGCGTAAACTAGTAATCCAATATTCTAACTTTACTTATTATTATTCCTACGAAATTCATACTTTATTTTGCATATTTTTCAGTTTACCCGATTTGAATCAACTCGCATTTTCCTCCTTAGGGCGGAAGCAGTACCTACATACATACATACGTCCATACATAAGTGTATGAAACTAATGCGAGGTCGCCACTATTTGTGGAAGACGTAAACTCGTGACGTGCGCACTTTCGTATACTCCAAACTAATACAGCAAACGTTTACTGCTGGGGTAATGCTGTTCTAAACTCAGCTGTGACCCTATTTCACTGAGGGACTTTTTGTCTTGAAAAAGCGAGAATACACCCATACACATATATGTATACGAGGTGTGTTAAAAAAATATCGCGAATTTTGTGTTTTTTCAAAAATTATTTATTTATTCATGAATATCTATTTTGTCCCCTTCAAAGTAATCCCCATGAGATATTATGCACTTGTGCCAACGGTTTTTCCAATCTTTGAAGCACTTCAAAAAATCATTTTTTTTTATCTTGTTCAGCTCCTCCTTCGATGCCGTCTTTATCTCATCAATCGTAGCGTAACGTCGACCTTTCATGGGCCTCTTCAGTTTAGGGAACAAGAAAAAGTCACAGGGGGCCAGATCTGGGGAATACGGTGGTTGCCGCATCATTAGTGTGCTGTTTTTGGCCAAAAAGTCGCGCACAAGCAACGATGTGTGAGCAGGGGCGTTATCGTGGTGCAAAAGCCAATTTTTGTTCTTCCACAAATCCGGGCGTTTCTGGCAGATTGCTTCGCGCAAATTGCGCATAACTTGCAGGTAATATTCCTTATTGACCGTTCTACCCTGTGGTAAGAACTCATGATGCACCACGCCCCTGCAATCGAAGAAAACTCCACTTCATTAATTTTTTCGTTTGTTGTTGAAGTGCTCGGGCGTCCGGCACGCTCTTCGTCGTTCACATCTTCTCGGCCTTCAGAGAACATTTTTTACCACCGATAAACGTTGCTTCGGTCCAAGGTAGCTTCTCCGTATGCCACAGTCAACATTCGGAATGCATCCGCGCACTTAATTTCGTTTTTCACACAAAATTTGATACAGGTTCTTTGATCCATTTTTTTGAATAGGTAAAAATCGAAGACGATCTAAAACACGTGCAAGCAAAGCAGCTGTCAACAATTAAGTGAACATTCAAAATGGCCGAGCTTGTCGGCATAAGTGACAGACATGAGTACCAACATAACGCCACAAAAAAATCGAAATTCGATTATATTAAACCCGCGAAAATTCAAAAGTCGCGATACTTTTTGAACACACCTCGTACGTCACTACTTTAACTTTCTCTTTGGCTAGATCTAAAAATGCACGTCTAGGCCTTCCTCTCTCTCTTCTTTTTTTCAATTTTGCCATCAATTATGGTCTTTATAAAGTCGTCCAGACGTATCAGGTGCCCCAACATGTTTCCTCTTCTGTTCTCTATCGTTTTCAACAGGCTATTATCATAAATATACAAACATAATTGTTAGGCGTAGGACAAGGTGGACTGATGACCCGGTGAAGGTGGCAGGAGTCCACTGGATGCGGGTAGCGCAGGACTGGTAATTGTGGCAATAATAGGCATGATGACTGGCAAGTCAAATCAGCATCATTTTTCGAACTGTCAAAACGATCACTACTATGGAATTTTATATGAAATACTCAAAAGTGACGTCACGTTTGAGTACTGCCAAATGACCTACTCTTTTAAGTTCTTTTCAATTTATTAAATAGAAGTTCTCTACAAAAATTACTGCAATCTACATCTTAGTAATATTTTTTTCGTGTATTATGTCGTGCATAATGTTAAATAATTTATTTTAACTACAGTCATCATCCCTATTGCTAGAGGCCTATGTCCATAGGTTACGGCTACCGCTTACTATCGAACGGTCCATGTGCTTGTTTGCCACCAACATTAAATTATTACTAACAACGTTATTATATAGTTAATAAACTACTTTTCCGAAACCCGTGACTATTGTCGAAAGGTTTAGTCCAATTGTAGTGACAATTGTAATTTTGCTAAAAAAAGTAGTTATTTAGGGGAGAGTGGGTAGGACTCGTACAGCGGGAGCATTCGTACAGTGGTCATATCTCCGCTATCCGACACGCGAACATGTTCATAACTTTATGTATAACGGCCACTAATATGCACAACTCACCGCCGAGAAGGGATAGAAATATGGCAGATAGTTTCTTCAAAAAAAATTAAAACGTGTTTTTGACACCTCAAAGTAATTGTAAGACACATTTTTAAATACATTTATTTTAGAAAGCTTTGCTCAGTTATGCACGTAATTAAATATACTTCATAAGATAATATTTAAACTACGTATGAAATGGTTTATTTTATGATTAGGATTTCATTTTTGGTTGGGGTACTTTCGTACAGCCAAGAATGTATGAGAATCCTACTGTACGAATGCACCCAAATATTTTTGTTAAGTGAAAATATTGTTATTTCCAAATGAAGTCGTCGATATATGAATAAAATATTTGTAAATAAAAACAGACAGTTGAGAACAAAACTAATACTGTGATAAAAAATACTATATACGAAGGTACCCTACGCATGGGGCGCTTTCGTACAATTTAATTTTTTTGGGAAAAACTATCTGACGTTCTTACCTTATTTTGTATTAGCTCTAAGCCGAACTATTATTAAAGCCAAATAATATAGCCACCAATCAGCATTGATTTCATTTCAAAATTGCTAGTACTTTTTTTTTAACGTGACATGGAGTAAAAAGTGTACGGATCCTCCCCACTTTCCCCTACTGCTGATTTATTAAAGTTCCTGAACTACATTTTATGTTGGTGGCAAACAAATGCGCGGCCCTTCCGATGGTAAGCTGTATCAGTAGTCTATAAACACCCCGATTGGAAAAACAGTAAATTTACAATTGCTGCACTTGTCATGGAGGTGAAATTGGGGCCAGGAGGTACATAGAATACGGCTACAGCGACAGGCTTGCTTGTTTGCCACCAAAGTACTTAAAACTTCTGCTGCCGTAGAAAACCTTCTTTTTTACGAGTCGAGAGTTTAGTGTAACCAGCTTGGTAATGAATACAATAAACATAATTTTTGTAGTATTATTTGGGTACAAAGCCTTGTAAACCATTTAACACCACTTCACGAGTCTCCTGATAATTCATAATAATGTACACATTATCACAGGTATAAAGCGTCATTGTATGGTGTTAAGTGGTTCCGTGTGATGAAATGATAATGGTACCTAACCACAGTGATTATTATACAAAATGGAGAAGTCAAAAATTGTATAGGAAAACAAAATGCGAAAGATGCCAATCATTATTAGAGTAGTTTTCTTGCTCTGACACACTTTGTTATTGTAGTGATCGTTATCAACGTGCACTTTCCGTGGCAATGGCTATGGTTAACAGAATTA